>JAJUPC010000825.1:0-63450 GCA_023614405.1 Avena insularis
GATGATCTCCCCTCTGCAGTGCGGGAAGAAGCAGATCCCCTCGATCTTGGGGCGTTAGTGGCGTATAGGCAGTTTCTGGAATGTGGTGAATTGCTTAGGGTTTTGGCCATCAGGGGTCTTTACATAGGCCAGGCGGCAGGCGTGAGGTGGTCCTAAGTGTGGGCCTAGCCCGCACCACTTGAAGTGTAGCCCCTAGTGCCTCCCTATCTTGTACTGCAGTACATATTCCCCCACGGTAAAATATTGACTTTGGCTTTTGTCCAGGTCAATTAGAGTATTGATTTTCGCCTTCCGGGTTAAAAGCGAGAGAAAGCAGACAGCTAACGCGTAGCCTTGTTAATGGGATTGATACGAAGAAACATATATTAACACCTCAAAGTGTAGATAAAGAAAAAGCAATAAAAGTAGATACTAAAATCCTTGGAACATCAAAATAATAATCGTTTAAAGCGTATGTCGGTATTTAGGAGGGAATTAAAGGGAAGGAAGAGGGGTGTAAGTGGGGGGGAGGGTGGGGTGGAGTTGTCTCTAGCCTTATAAACCAAGGCGTTGGTCTCGGTAGACTAAGCCCATGGGAAGGATGGAAGGTCCATGATGTTTCTCATTATTTAGGATTGCTATAGGGCGATGGAGAGAGGGCGAGGGATGCTAGGATTCAAATGCGGGGAGGGCGGAAGAGAAGGAAGGGGTGTGTTGCCGCAAGTAATTAAATGGTGTTGACATGTCCTCACATGGGTCTCCTTTATCTGCCCTGATTAATGGATTTGGAGAAGTACACATTATGCATACAAGTCACCGTTCCCATGATCGGTCTGACGTGAAGCATAAGCAAGCGATTAACATCCATAAATTATGGAATTACAAAACTTCTGATATGTGCCGGTAATAGTGGAGTACAACACAACTGGCGGAAGTCTTCAAGCGCGAGAACCCATGTCATGCTACTTAACCTATAGGCGAGTACGGCGGCGACGGCCTCAGCTCACTATAGGCGGTCCCGACTTCTTCGCCGTTTCTCGATCCTTTGAAAAAAGCTCAGCCAAGTAAATAGCAGGGACAATGCCGGATGAGTACTAAACGACAAACCAGCATAACAAAGAGATAATAAAAAGTGTAACGCCAAATGTGGCGATTGTGTATATGATGGCTCCAAAGGGGTTCCTTTATAAAATACTTCTCGTGGAGATATAGGATATCTTCCGCCATCTTAGTAAAAACTTTCATGAACATTTTTTGGAAATCCTTGTTGAAAAGTTTTAGGAGTCCACTAGTATTGGATCACTTATTTGTTTCTTCCTTCTGGTCATCCCATGACCAAACTTATTTCTCCTTTCGACCAACCATGGTGAGAAACATTTCAAAAGCCATTTTGCTTTTCTGAAATCCTTTTGAAAATCAAAACCATTACCGCCATACTGACAACTTTCCCAACTTGAAGTCCATGACCAAGAACTTCAGATATTGAATAGATTTACACTCACTGGAGAGGTTGTACCTTAACCCCACAAAAATTTGATACATCCATGCCGTGAGCAGATCACATTTTAAGTCAAATCATCTGCAGTATCACGGGGTTAGGATGATCAAAAACAAGGCCCTTGGGAGGTCTACTCTAATACAAAGTGCCTACCCTATGAGATGTTATCCCTCAAGGCCAGGGACGTCGGGAGATGCAGAGGACCAAGTGGAGCATCAATTACACTTCACAGAAATTGGGAACTTTCAATGAGGGCTCATAGTAACGTCTGGTCACCCTTATACAGTTTGTACCTTCTCTGGGGCGATGTCTCACATGCCTGGGTGAAGGCCCAGCCTCGAGGATGGACATCCCCCATAGTAGTTATGGTGCTTATATGGCCGGAATAACCTTGGGACTAGTCCTTCCCACATAGGAGTAATTGTGTTTGCGAGGTGTTCAAGCAAAACTACACAGGTTGGTGCGTTTTTGTAAACATTTTCCTCCATCTTTCCAACCTTTTTAAAACAAAACCTTTTACTTTTAAAATCACTTGGCAGGCCGAACCTGTAAGGTTTTCTCAAAACATTCTTGTAAACTTTTCCGGGGTCTTCCCATCCATAATATTGCTTTGGCTAAAGCAGGTTTCAAAGGGGCATGGTTCTATGAACCATCTATGATCTAAGGGCAAGTAGGTGTCATCCAAGGGGTTGTATATAGTACAAATGGTAATTAGCGGGAGGAGCCAAGCCACTGCGGTATAAAACATTTCACGATGGCAGGTTGCACTTTGTATAAGAGTAGATAAAACATGCATAGTAGAATCATAGGACAAGGCTTATGTGAGCAAGAAGGTGGCTTGCCTGTGACCAGCGAGATGTCCATTGACTTATTTAGAATACAATAATACGATAACCATAATAATAGGATTAAGCTGATAAGGGTTATCGAGCACATAGCAAACAATACCACAATCAACACAAGGCTTACAAGCATCAACACATACATCAAACAAGGACATTACAAGTTTAATAACCAGGAGGTGTTGAGGATTTGGGTGTGGATACAAGGGAAATGCTTTGGTTGCATTTGTAGATTTTCTAATTAAGATTTATGGTCCAAAACTACCTAGATGAGGGTTTTAGAGCAAGGCAAACTTATGTATGATATCAAAGTTCAAAATGGTACCCTCGGATGGGTATTGATAAAATTAAGCCCACAAAAGTGGTTTCACTATTTATCAAATTCTATTGATTTATAATGATTTTATAGTGCATAAAACTGTAGTTGAAGGAAATAATTCACCAGAAGTTACTGTAGCACAGAAATTATTTACTTTTGTGATTGGGTAGGATTTGGTGGACTGATTCAAAGGAGTTTGAATCAACTTAAAATAATTATCAGAATTCCCTTAGGAAAATCCAAAGACAAAACTAGAAGTTATTTGTCTTTTTCACCAGATTAAAACTATGAGGGATTTTGATGTGATTCCAAGGGCACATGTTAGGTAATGTAAGTAACTTTCTGTAGAAATTGGAGTCAACCCTTTTGGATTAGCATACATATATTAGTGATTTTTATAGTGAATAAACCACTCACATAATAGTTTAATTCACCAAAATTAAATAAATGCTTAATAAATTTTGGGCTCCTAGGGTTTGATATATATGGGTATTTAGATGTAAACAGAGTTAGAATTAGGTCAAAAGCATTTTTGGTTTTTCCTAGGGAATTTTATAATGGCATAAATTCCCTGTTTTTTGTTATTTTTACTACTGCAAAACCATGGTTCACCTTATCATTAGGCAAGGTCCCAAAAACGGGTATTTGAAATATCTATCAGATAAAAATTAATCCATTCCTTTTGTATATGTATAACTTCCTGGGTGTTTTATTTAATGCAATAGATACATGCTAGTAGATTAAAATGCCAATAAATAATGAAAATTACTTTTAGGACAGGACTTGTTCTACATGTTGCACAAAACATTCAGGAACATTTAGAAAAATAGATCTGGCTAACATGGAGGGATTTCCATTTTCATTTGAACTAAATCTGAATAAGAAAATTGCAGATCTGGTAAAAATGGAAAAAATTAATTGGGAGAAGTCCGGGCGATTCATGACGGCCAGGACCAAATTGCACCAGGCCAGCCCGGATCAGCATCTTCTTGCATGGGAGAAGAGGTTTGAAACCCGAGCCCGACCATCGACCTCACATGGTCACAAGGGATATGGGCACAGCGGCAAATCGAATCTGGGGAGATCGACTACCGTAGTCGTTATATCCATTTAGACCGGGGCTGTCGGAAACCATAGGCTGGTGGCCGGGGCTGGAGCTTACCGACAGCGTGGAGAGGTGGCCAGGGGAGGCTAGACAATGCAGCATGAATCGGGGTCAGTGATCGTGGCAAGGCCTGATTTGCTTTCGAGGAAGGAGCTCACGCAAGATCGTCCATGAGGAGCTCGTCGGATGTCCACGGCCGGTGCCGAAGGAGGTCTGGAAAAAAGGGAGGAGGGATTAGCTTTAGTAGGTCCTAGGGATCTTATTGGGGTGTATGCATGGGCAGGGAGCATGAGAGGGATACCTATAGCCTAAGCTCGACAATGGCGAAGTGGCCTCTTTTGCTTCTTGACTAGAGCAAAGGCAGGCGAAGGCGGGGAGCTGGGAGGTGAGTGAAGAGAGGAGGGAGGGAATGAGGGAATGGGGGAGCACGGTGGCCTCTGGACCTTTAGCAGGAGTGGGTTAGTTCATGGTGAACCTAGACCATGGGAGATTGGGGAGAGGGAAGAAGTCGGTATTGGGCAGGGTTGGCGGTGGAGAGATGTGGTGTGGTCTGGTGCTCGACCAGGGATAGGGGAGCTGGTGTAATAAATGAAGATATTTTTCACCAAGGGCATCTCTTCTCACCCTTCTCCAAGCACTAGAGACAAGGCATGAGGAGGGAGGGGTTGTGGTCTCTGATGTTCACCACGACTAGGAGGTGTGAGAGTTCTATATAAGCTTCCTTGGAAAGATTGGATGGTGGTTGGGATGAGTTTTGATTAGTGAATTTGCTTCATTTAAAATATGATCAAAGGGAGGTTATGAAGGAAATCTATAAACTTTCCTTGTCATGATTTGTAAAAAGTCTTGGTGGTTAAATGAGATCAAAGTATCTATATATGATTTTGTTTGGGACTTTTCCAAATATTATAAGTCCATTCAAAACCAATTATTCAGAAAGTGCAGAAATGTTTTATAGAAATAATTTGATATTTTTACATTGGACAAGGTGTGTTTTTAATGTGAGACAGTCCTAAATACCATATCCTACATTGGATAATTTTGTTTGAATTTATTTGGAGAGAAAAGTATTTTTAAGCAATTATTTCTTTTTCTGCCATTTAAGAAAAAGGGCAAAAATAAATTATAAAGAATCTCAAAAATAAGGTGGGGTATGATGTATAGAACTCAAATGTGCATTGGATTGGCCATGTGATTTGGATAAAAACAAACTTGCCTTTATAGACAAAGATTTTAGGGTTTTGCCAAAAGTGGAATTTAAATAGTTTGAGGATCCAAATAATTATGAATTATTTAGGAATTATCATAACCAAGGTAGATGATGTAAACTTGGTTTATGACTCATTTCAACTTGAGTTTTGAAGAAATATGGTGAAATTGGAGGAGACTAGATTTTGGAAACTAGGGTTTGATATTTTTATGCCACCTAAACATGGTTGTATTAGGGAGCTCAGAGATTACCTTGGTACAAGGGATAGATGGATGGATAGACCATGTTATACATATGATCATGACATGAAGAGTTTGGCTTCGTTGTATTTGAGGTGCTCTAGAAGTGATGGCAATCTTTGTTGAAAATAAGGCTGCCATAATAGATGTTTCATGATGCCAAATAAACCATGAGGTTGTAAGAAGCACAGGGTTCAATGGAAACAAGTGAAGTAGGAGTTGATAGACCATGGTTAGTATACCATAACCATGCAAACAGTTATTAAAGGGTGGTAGCCTATGGATGTGACCTTACACAAGTAGGCAAGATGATAAGATTTTCAAAAATATTATTATCTTAGCTACAAAACCATCATGGATGAGTGGGAACTAGAATGGTTTAACCAAGGGAAAGAGTGGTTTTGGTAGTACTAATAAGTTACTACAAGATGGTTTAGTTACATTTTCAATAATACACATAGGTTTGAGTAGGTGGAGTTCCAAAGATTGAATGTAGTTAAAGATTCTAGACTTAGCCAATTTGGCATACTTGTGGATTTGGACTAGTATACAAGTGTAGATGATTTTGAAAGCTGGGTTCCAAACCCATGATCAAGGAGATGATGTTGAAGTGTTAACTAAGTAGATAGGATTGATGCTTAGATTGGGTATTCATTGAGTTGGAAACTATCAGAAAGGGATTATCCCTGGATTAATATGATTAGGACAGGAGATGGTCACTCCGGTGGATAGGATAGATCGATTTGAATGCTTGGTTTGTGATTGATGAACACAAGCAAACAAGTAAGCAAACATTGCAACACTTGATAAGAAAAGTTTTTGTTCCCCCTAATTTTTGCCTTTTTGACAAAAGATCTGGGTTGCTGAAATTGGGATGTTACAGACCTTTCCCCCTTAAAATAATCTCGTCCCGAGATTAGGGAGGAGTAGGGTTGGGTGATAAAATCCGCTTAACAATTTCAGCGGTGAAATTATATATGATGCTAACAGGTTTTACAACAAATAGGGCGTGGTCAGTTGTGGTTGAACTAAGTGGCTTGATTGGGTGGTTTAGATTAAAGAGTGGAAAAGACACAATCTTTTCCCCTCGGGACAATTCTAGGTAGGTTTAGCGAGACTCCAATTCTTCTGTTGAGGAGATGACAAGTTGAGCCTTCTTTGATCCTTTGTTGTCGAGAAGTCAGCTTCTGCCTTTTGGTCTTGAGATGGCGGTGTGTTGGTGGAAGGTCGAACTTGGGTGAAGGACCTTCCCATAGTACCTCTGATTTTTGGAGAAGTGTTGATTTGTTCTCCTTCATACATGATGCGATGCAACATATGGTAAAAGCATAGGAGGAAGCTCATCTGGTATACTAGCAAAACTGAGTTTTGCATCTTATGCCATCCTTGGGTTGGGTATCATCTTTGGTTGCTATAGTTCCTCGGGGTTGTGGGGAATATTCAGTTCTTCATCGGTGGAAATGAGGTCGTGCCTTCTCTTGTGGCTGCTTGACGGGAGGATCTTACAGGGGTTGGCGAAGATGGGTTAACACTCGTAGAAGGACAAATCTTCATTCTAGGTCTCGGGGTTAGCAGAATCGGAGATCTTTTAGGTGAGTCTTTAGCGAGAGATTGAAGAGGAGGGCTTAAATAGCGTCTTGAGAGAAACTTCGATGCTTTGGTTTGCTTTCTACTCCTTGAAGTAGTATTGGTGGCGCAAAGGTAGTCTTGTCGTATTAATTACGAATGTCTCGGGTTTGGGAGGATCAGCGGTCTTAGAAGATTATTAATGATGTCATTTTACATTCCTCTAATGACTCTCGAGATGGTGCTTGGG
This sequence comes from Avena insularis, assembly GCA_023614405.1. Taxonomy (NCBI): domain Eukaryota; kingdom Viridiplantae; phylum Streptophyta; class Magnoliopsida; order Poales; family Poaceae; genus Avena; species Avena insularis. The sequence continues at coordinate 7,009 of JAJUPC010000825.1, forward strand.
GCAGGTTATTGGATTCAAGATCTTCTGTGTTATCTTGTCATAAGAGTCTTACGGATTTAGTGGAAAGACGCATTCTTTTCATCTAAGAGATTGGCGTTGGGGCTGGGGTAGATCGTTCGTCTTGGAGAATTAGCGTGATACTTGAATTGAGATCCTCGAGTGACGCCTTATTGCGACTACCTTGCTATGGTGATTACCTAATGAAGGCGTAAGGTTAACTTCGGGGTAGATTTAGCGGTTAGCGGCCTTCTTCTTGGTCCTTAGTTGAGGTGGAGCATTTTTTGCTTGGATGGGTTGTCTTCACTTGAACTCTTGGTGTTTCTTAGTTGAGGTGGAGGCATTTTGAGGCGTTGCGTTATGGCGAGGACTTCCATTGTTTTTACTGGGGTTGGATATGATCTTGTTAATTTGGGGGTGATTAGAACTAACACATGAATAGGGGTTGCCAGAGGTTTCTTTATGAGGCCATCCTGCTGAGGAGGGGTTTCAGGTTATGGTCTTACGAAGGTTCGTGTCGGGTTTTACCAACAAGGTGGTCATACAATATGATCGAGAGATCCGAGGCAGACACGCAACATATTTCAAGCATCGTACAAGAACATGAGAAACAAACAAGGTGTACCATAGGTACTAAGGGGTGACTACATGCCATAAGGGAAATCCTATATTCAGCATGCTTATCCTAAGTATAGACGTTAGGGGGTCTTGACTTCTGTCTTGCCATTTGTTGTCGTCGGTGTCGTACTTGATCTATTTGGGGCGATGAAGGACTCTGTTGGTAGGGCGATCTTGTAGTGTCCTTCCTAGTTGGTAGCTCCTTTGGTTTGCTTGTCTCAGTGTCTCTTCATTTCGGGATCTCCATCTCATAGTCTCCAAGTCGGACTTTGTTTTTGAAAATGGAACTTTTGAAGTAGACGAGATATAGAGTAATCCATTTTCAAATAATTTAATTCAGAGAAGATGAGATAAGAAATCTTTCAAAAAAATCTTTTGGGAAAATAGTTTGCGGCCAGTATTTTCAGGAATATGGGTGGTCTATCTAACGTCCATGCTAAATAAGGTCTCCTATAGTCGGGATGGCTGCGATACCAAATCTGTAGCACCCAGGATTTCTGATCCAGAGTACATGTTATGCATAAAAGTAACATTCCCATGATCACAACATGAGCATAACCGGCAGTATCATTACACCATCCACAATTTATAGATTACAAAACCTAAAAAGTATTTTCAATATGGAGACTAAACACAACTAGTGGAAGTCTTCAAGCGCAGAGCCCATGTCATGCCTTAACCTAAATGCGACTAACTAGGAGACATCCTAGCTCGCATAGACGTCAGCTTCTTCATCGTTTCTCGATCCTCTAAAAAATCTGGCCAAGTAAATACCCAGGGAAAATGTCGGTGAGTACTTTGAATGTACTCGCAAACCACCATAACAATAGGTAATAAACAAGAGAATGCAAATGTGGCGGTGCAGGATGGCTCCAAAGGGGTTCCTTTATGTGGATGGACATTGTCACCAATAGTGCAGTGAAATTCTGGAGATGCTCTCACGATTCCAATCCCAGCAAACGGATCTCACAGGAGGCTTGTAGAAAAGGGCTAAGGACCTGGAAAAGCACCGCTTGTTTCTACTCGAAGAGGCCACGGGCCTCGTCGAGATGAGACAGCAGTTAGACAGCGATCCCGTCAAATACCAGTCAGATTTCAAGCGACATCCAAACAAGACAAGGGGAGGTCCGTTTCTTGTTAACAAGAACTCGGATTTCCACAAAGATCTATTGAAAAAGATGGAAGAAGATCCGAATCTGACGCAGGTTGAAGCCCTGGAGCTCGAGCCATCCTCACCAATAATCCGTCTCATAGCGAGGTCCATCGATGTGTCATGTTCTTTGGACATAGGATTAAAGGAGCGAAAAAGCGCGTCATTTAGTGGCAAGCTGGCCTCAAAATCAAGTTTTGCCACAGGCGCTAACCAAAGCGGCGGCATAAGGCTCATGAGATGCGACTCAATGCTATCATCCCGTGGAGAAGAAGAGAATTCAAGAACCGGCTCAAGCGGCGCTCTAGCCAACCGACACGTGGTGAGCAAGAGTTATTTGGTGCATCCGAAGGCGTGTACCTGGATACACTTGAAGATGAACAGCGGAGGCAAACCTAAAGCGGATAACACCATCTTCCTGGCGTAGTTCCTGGTCGAAGGCTCGGTCCCTTGGGTGCATTACACTTGAGGTTGCATTTGGCGATGTTAATAATTACCGCCAGAGCGCGCATGACCTTCGGTGGTCCCCTTCAGAGCGTGTACCATGTCATATTCGGTCCGACATATTCCACACGTTCATGGCCAAGCCATGCGCCGTCTACAACAAACTCAAGATACCGGAACAAGCGGTGTCATCACCGTATCCGGAAGCTTTACCAAGGCAAGGGACTGCGAGATCAATGAAGCGACCGTTGCGGTGTATCATCTACATGAAGAATTCAAAGATCGAGCAAGGTCGATGACTCAGAGATGCCCGCGTCGAAGAAGCAGATCTCTGACTCCACTCCTGCGTTCAAGGCCGCCATCGAGACCAAGCCGGTGGAACTTGTGGTAGGTGATGCCTCCAAGGTCACCGCTATTGGGACGAACCTGGATCCCAAATAGGAAAGCGCGCTCGTCGAGTTCCTCCGTGAGAATAGGGACATCTTTCACGGCACCTGCAGACATGAAAGGTGTACCTAGAACTTGAGCACAACTTAAACATTGATCCAAAATGAAAACCGGTGAAACAACCTTTCTGGCCTTTGGAGATGATAAGATACGCACCATTGGCAAAGAGTTAGCTAGGTTACTTAAGGCTAGATTTATCCAAGAAGTCCTTCACACCCAATGGGTGGCCAATCCTGTACTTGTACCCAAAAAGGGAACCAATGAATTAAGAATGTGCGTTGATTACACCGGCTTGAACAAAGCATGTCCCCAAGATCCGTTTGCTTTGCCTCGCATTGACCAAGTCATTGACTCGAAGGCTGGCTCAGAACTTTTGTGTTTTCTCGATGCATACTCAGTATACCACCAGATCAAGATGAGGAAGTCGGACCAATTGGCCGCCGTTCACTACCCAGATGGCACATTTTGCTATGTCCACGATGCCCTTTGGGCTAAAAAGCGAAGGTGCTACGTACCGGCGGACAGCATAGCGTTGCCTTCATGACCAAATTGGTCGGAACGTTCATGCCTATGTGGACGATATTGCGGTGATGCCTAAAAAGTAAAATGACTTAATGTCCAACTTGAAAGAAACCTTTGATAATCTCGGGAAATACAACATGATGCTTAACCCTATGAAGTGTGTCTTGAGTTCCAAACAAATTGTTGGGCTTCATCGTTTCCAGCGTGGAATCGAAATTCAACCGGAGAAAATCAAGGCCATCTTAAACATAAATCCTCCGACATGCCTAAAGGACATTCAATGACTAACGAGTTGTTTTGCAGCAGTTTGTCGGTTTGTCGACGACTTGGAGAAGGCTGTCGCTGTACAAGTTCTTGAAGAAGCGGAACAAATTCACATGAGCAGACGAGGCAAATGCAGCATTGAAGCATCTCAAGGAGATTCTTTCCTCGGCACCCATCCTTGCAGCACCGAGCACAGAGAACCCCTGTTAATCTACATGGCGGCAACCAAGGTAATCAACATCGTCATTGTGGTAGAAGCGGAAGGAACCAGGCTATAAACGCGAGTTCAACGACCGGTTTACTATGGCGAGGTCTTGGGAGTCAAGCAGCGTTACCGCACTACGAAGATAAACATGGGTATTCCTTGCTTCTCGGAAGCTGAGGCACTACTTTCGGAGCACCCAATTACAGTGGTGAGCAAGACTCTCTTGTCCAGACATAATCAACAACAACGGCCTTCTGAGGAAGGAGTCACGAAGTGGGGCATTGAACTTACCGCCTTGAGATCACCTACAAGAGAGCAGCTATCAAGTCACAAGCCTTGGTGGATTTTGTTGCAGATTGGGCGGAGATGCGAGCCTACTCCGTTAGCCGAAACCAAATCTTGGGTGATGCACTTTAGTGGATCAAAGCTGCTCAGCGGCTCGAGGCTGGTGTATTACTCTGATCACCAACAGGAGACAAGCTACACTACGTTCTGCGAGATCCACTTCAAGGCTACAAACAACATGGCGAATCTGAAGCACTCATTCACGGACTACGTGTAGCCAATGATATTGGCATCAAGCGTATAGTTCTTGTGGAGATTCCGACTTGGTTGCCCGATGGGTGGCTGGCACCTAGAATGCGCGGAACCCTATGATGGCGGCATATCGAGACAAAGTGGGCGAGATACCCAAAAGATTCTTGGGCTCTGAAGTCAAGTATGTGCCTAGGGAACAAAGCAGGCGGCTGATCCATCTAAGCTTGAATCAGGTGCAAATGAATTCCGCCGGAGTTTTCCTAGAACACTACACACCATATGTGAAGGGCGACATTGACAACTTGGGATAAGTGACTATTTCGTCAACATGGTGACCAAGGTCCCTCATCTTGGACAACACCGTTCATGGAATATCTCAAACACGGAACTTTGCCCGGCGGCGAGGTGAAAGGCGGCAAATAATACGATGAGCAAAGGGTTATACCATAATCAATGGACAACTCTACAAAAGGAGCACTTTGGTGTATACCTAAAGTGTGTTTCCCAGCTAGAAGGTATGGAAATCCTCATAAAATCCATCTAGGATATTGCGGGCATCCTGTTGCTCCTCGATCGTTGGTGTGAAATCCTTCCGACAAAGGATTCTACTAGCTGACAGCGGCCTTGAGCAAAGCCCGATAAAGCTGGTTGAGACATGCATGGGATGCGATATTATGCCCGACAACCACATGTTCTGCTGAAGAATTGCGAACAATACCAATAACTTGGCGTTTGCGATGCTGGGGCTGAACATGGTGGGACGTTATAAACTGACACCTTGTGGGTTTACGCATCTGCTAGTAGCAGTTGATAAATTCACTAAATGGATAGAAGCTAAACCCATTAGAAATCTTGATGGGGCAACTGCCCTCAGGTTTGTCTGGGATCTAGTGGTGAGATTTGGTCTCCCACATAGCATTATCACCGACAACGGCAGCAATTTGTCACTCGGAGAAGTGGAGGCTTATTGTTGGGAGAAGGGCATCAACTTGACCTTGCATCGTGGCACCACAATCAATGGTCAGGTTGAGCGAGCCAATGGATTAATTCTGCGGGGAATCAAGCCCGTCTTGACACCGCTACATAAACATTTGGAGCACAGGCGGAAGAATTGCCATCTGTGCTATGGAGTTCTGAAGTACACCAACGATCAACCGTCTACACCCTTTACTTCATGGTATATGGGCGAAGCCATCCGCCTTGACATACTTCACGATGCACCAAGGGTTGCGCCCTACGAAGATGTGTTGAAGAATCGGGGCGCCTAAATGTGGACCTTCTCGAGGAGGAGTGCGTTTGGCATGCCAAAGATCCGCCATCTACCAGCGAAGCTACGCATCTACCATAATCGCGCGTTGATCGCTCGTTTAAAGAGGGATTTCGTGCTCCAACAAGCGAAGAAGCCACAAATTATCCTGCCATGGGAAGGACTGTTCATCATAAGCAAGGCGCTACTCAATGGGTCTTACTACCTCGTTGACAATCGTGAATTGAAGGATAGGTACGAGGATGCGTGGCGTGGCGTGACCGGATGATGACTACACAGCTTGATCGGCCATGGAACATAGCACGACTCGTCCTTTTACACTTAGCATTTTTATCTAATTGTGTACCTCTTATATGATCAATGAAATAAAGATCTTTGGTTAACTCATATTTCTGAGACTTTTACCTCCTTTAGTGTTTATTTTTGGATCATGTAAAACCTTTATGGACAAGTTTTGCGATTGCACTTGTGAAAATTCCTCATACGGGCGTTAGCTTAAGTTTTAGTCTACGTTCTTTGTCGTTTTATGTGGATTACGAGTAGTCACTTTTGACACTTATTGTTGGCGATTTTGTGCTTAGGTTATTGCGGTGCCATTGGACATCATCACCTGAGCGCATGGTTCCGACAACGAGTCTTCCGACTCACGAAAGGTCAAGCATAAGAACCAAAGTAATGGATAAGCCAGCACTTGCTTAAAAAATATATAAATGCTAGAAACTGATTCTTAAGTCGCAGGACATGCAACATTGTTTCGCCTTAAGTTACATCAATAAGTTTTTTCGCACCAAAGGTGAAACAAATATTACAAAGGTGTTCTTCATTCCTTTGGCGCGTGAATTAGCAGCGTCATCACTAGCAGAAGAGCCACCCTAGAAGTCGGCGGTGTGAAGAGACTCGGAGGAGCTTTGGTTGCCGCCATCGATGGTGTTCATCGGCATGAAGACATTGATGTCGACCAAGTTGGCAACTCTGGTATCATAGCCCAAGAGCGACGACAAGATGGATTCGTGTGTAATCTCTTTGCCATTGTCATCTGCGTCGGGAATGCCAGTGGTCACCGTGTCGATGTCGGCATCTTCATAGTGTGACTTCACCATTGACAGCGCCATCCTTGCGCCAGCCCGTGCACATGAAGCTTTCCAGCTTGTGATACGCTCGGGGCTCGGCGCGAATCTCTATTGCCGCCACAGAGTCCGATGCCTTGATGTTGATGCGGAGGGCTTGACAATCTCCTTAGCTTGCGTGATGGCGGTGTTGATGAAGTTGCCGGCTAGAACCATGCATTCCTTGGCTGGAGGAGGCGATTGGGTTAAACCCATAGGAGCTGCAAATTCCGACAAGGAACACATGAGTTCAAGGATTCTCTCTCTTGTTGGAGGATCTTATACGCCTCACTATGGCGTTGATTCTGCTCATCGGCAGCTTGCTTTTGATCTCTTAAGATAGAGATCTCCTTCTTCAAGCGATTGATTTCCTCGGTGGCGGAGTCCTGCAGGGCCTTCATTGACTACTCATGCATTTTCAGCATGTCCTTCCTCTCATGCTTAAGAATTTTGTTCTCGCTATCCAGCTCTTGAATGTGCTTGGATTGCTCGACAATATTCTTGGCCATGGCGATGATTTCTGCAAGTCGGAGAAATAAAAGTACACAGTGAGTACTCGGAGAATACGGGAACAAAACCAAGTTGGAATGCGAAAAAGAAAATAGACGCTTGCTCTTGGTGATCTGTTCCTTCAAGAAGGCAGTTTTACCCTTTTCAGCTTCCAAGTCTGCGCGCATCTTCTGGTACTTGTCATTGGCCATGCCCCTCCGAGCACTCTCGTTTACGTGGAAAAAGGTCAAAATTAAAACGTTGTTTGGTCTACTTGGAGCATCTAGCCGGAAATTTTCCACCTATACGCTTGGGGGCTACAGCGAGAATTTTTGACTTAGCATTGTGCTTAGATTTTCGTTAAGCATCTAGTCGGAACTAATTCAGTTTTCGATTAGAAGCTTGGGGCTCTGATATAAAGTTTTTTAACTTTCGGATATAGGCAGCTTTTCTTTAAGCATCTAGTGGAACTAATTCAGTTACAACTAGAGGCTTGGGGTCTCTGATATTGAAATTTATAAAACCTTTATGCTACTCTTAAGAACATCTAGTCGGAATAATTCATTCCACCTACATGCTTGGGGGCTACAGTGAGAGGTTTTCTAACTTAGTCACTCTTAGAGCATATAGATGCAAAGACCTATGGTTTTCCATCTACATCCTCGGGGGCTATAGTGGGATACTCATATGAAATGCAAAAGGAAAATAAAACTTACAAGTGCAATGATCTTGAGGTTTGTAGCACTCTCGGCCAGCGACTTGCCAAAGGATTCTGTTTCCTTGCAAGATTTTGCTTGTTGACGGAGCTCCTCTAGACCGCACATGGAGATGTCGGTGCCACCATGGACGAGCGGTGCTACGGTGTAAGTCTGGGATAAACTATCTTTGGATAGGCTATGGTTTTCTTGGGTGTGAAGCCTCTGATAAGTACCTGCTTCCATCACCGCCTTACCGCCACCGATGGCATCCTTAGCCTGAGCTTCAAGCATTTGGTGGGCGGCACTCTCCTGCGTCGCCTGCTCGCCGACGACAACAACCTCGTTAGAGGCACCTGAGTCCACTTCCATGGCGGAAGGGCCAGATGCCTCCTTAGCTTGTGAGCTTGTCAGGGGCGAGGCTTGATGGAGGAGTGGCGAGGCGATGGCGGTAGATGTCGTGATGATCAGCATGTCCTTGATGGTTCTAAAGCCCCCAATTTGGAGGTCTTCTTGGCTGATCGTGGCTTTCTTCCTGAAAGCGTGCAAAATGCATAAATACAGCAAGGCAGATGAATAGACAATGTCGGAGAAAAAACTTACATAAGTGGGGTGCTTTGGCAAAGGGATCGGTAACTTTTCTCTTCTCCGCCTCCGAGGCGGTAGTATTCTTGGGCTCCACCTTCGTCTTCTTCTTCTTGCCTCCATCGGCATCAAAGGAGTAGTTCTTCGCTTTTAGCGCCAATGGAGCATCGTCGTCGGACCACGGTGACTTCCTTCATCTTTGGATGCGTAGATTTGGGCAGCCATGATGTCCTACTCTCGTCGCTAAGCTTTAATTGAGAAGTCACCGTGTTAGATGAGATGACATTTGCAAGACGGAAGAGCAGGAGTATCATCATACGGAAAATAAATAACTACCTTTGGGCACTTGCCGTCTCTGAACATGTAGTAGGTGATGGTGAAGCCACGCTTCTTGTCCTTCACCTTGACGATGTCCTTAAAGGCGGAGCTTGTGAGTCACTCGAGAAGTTATCCATGGAGATGCGGAGGCTATCCCTTCTATCGCTAGTATACTCGTGCATAAGCTTGGCGGTGCTGCGAAGGTTGGATTAAGCGATGAACCAACACATGGCTAAGTACAAGCGGTCAAACCCGTCTCTGAACCATTCTATCCACCTTATGGCGCGGGAAGCATCGAGGTCGGAGGGAAGGGAGGCCTGGGATCTCCATGACGAGGCTTCAGTGGCGGTTCCGTCAACGAAGTCCGGGTACGTTACTTGTCGACCAGCCAGAGGGATATCTGGGCCGTAGAAGTAGGCATGCTGCCAGTTTTTGCAGGACTCGTGGCCTACGATGTTGGGGAACCGCCGTCCAGGTCGGTTCTTGAAGCTTATGGTGCCGCAATTCCTAAAGTTCTTCCTTACTAGCTCCGGCTTCACGCTTGACGGTGAAGAAGTACACGAAGAGGTATAACCTAGGCTTTATCCTAAGTAACCCTCGTGAAGCAGCGTAGTTGCTAAGCGCTAAGATACTTTTGGGAGAAAGGTTTTGGGGCTGGACTCTGTAGTGGTTCAAGACGGAGAGGAAGAAGTTGGAGATGGGAAGGGAGACGCTGCGTACCAGTTGGGATTTGAGGTACACCTTTTCTGTGACTTGGGGTGAAGGTGTCACCTCGCCGGCTGGCGCCACCCGCCAGGCGAGCCCCTCCTTCGCAGGGAGGTATCCTCGGTGATCAGCTCCTGGATATCACGGTTGGTGATGTCCGAGCCGCGCCAGTCGCCCTTATGCAGTCAAGCTCCTCCTCCAACAGCTCCAGCACCGCTGGATTATGGTCGCCGTCGGTGGACTCAATCACCGCCGAGGCAGGGATGACCAAGCCCTCTGGGGGCTCAACGATAGAGCTCGCCGGCTTTGCCGCGGCTTCGCTCGACGTTGCCATGGAAGGGGAAGTGCTGCTGCTTGCCATGGAGAGAGGTTGGTGGCGACTGGTGCAGATTGGGGCTAGGGTTTTTCGCGAGTTTTGCGCGGAGAGCTCAAGGAGGCATGCGCTGGAGGAAGAAAGGCGACGAGGAGAGAATGAGTTAAAGGTAAAATTCCACCATGGTTACTATTTATCATCTCCGGCGTCGAGATTCGTGCAGCTTGATCGGACGGTTGCAGCGTGAACAACGTGTTTTGCGATGCGTGCGGAAATTTACCCGTCTCGAACCGTCGCCGCCAACAATTTATATCGCTCCGTGGGAAAATCGGACATGATTGCATTCTCTCTGTATGTGAGTTCTGAGGCATGCTGACCTAAGCCTACGTCACCCTAGCTGACATAGGCAGACGAGAGGTCACATCAGAAGATTCCGGCATGGACGGATCCAGTCCGGCTATGGAAGAGTATGATGGAAGATTGAACATTTCTTCGACTTACGTGTTGAAGATAGAAAACCTTGCAGGGTTCTTTGGGAGGACTACAAGATGTTGCTTGACGATTTGCCGACATTCATCTAGGCGAGCATTCCACCACGAAGATGCAAGGCGGCGCAAGATCTCGAGTTCTCCGGGGACTCTTGTTGAGGATATGCTATATGGGTATCCTCATAGCATGTCTCTATCCGGATAACCAGGGTGGCCCATATTTTGTAGCATGGCCCATGGCCTGTGCGGCCCGATTAGATGGACCGAAGAGGCCCATGTCGGATAAAGGAAGGCTACGGTTGGAGTCACCGGCGTGCGAACCTTAGAGTGCAAGATACACAAGACTAGTAATAGACGGTGTAGGACTCTGTAACCTGTCCGTCTAGGACTTTTTCCTATAACCCTAGGACTTGGCGACTATATAAGTCGGGCCTATGGGAGCCTTTAGGGCACGATAACTTAGACTCTCTAGTCACCTCGCACATCGAACCTATCTCTGTAACTCAACGTATTGCCCTTATAGTGATTCATAGCAGGAGTAGGATTCCTCCACCGTCGTGGGATGTGAACCTGGGTAAGCTGTGTTACCTCGTACCCGTCAACCGTCCGCCTTCCCCCACGTCTCTAAACACGCACTGTGAGGACCCCTCCATGGCGTACTAGTCGACAATACAACGACAGGGGATACCTTGGGGTGCGCCCCCACCCCTCCTTATATAGGTGTGGGGGCATCCAAGGGTGTTCCCAACCCAGTTGGAAACCCTCCCAAACTTAGAAACCCTCCCTAACTCGGAAACCATGTTGGGATATGACTTTTTCAAACTGCCTTTTTGACTTTCAAATTAGAGTTTGATTTCTCTCTTCCAAGTGTCCAGCCAAGTGACCTAGGACATGATGCAACCATTACACTTTGTCATGACACATCCATGTACCCTTCCCCTTCTGGATCAGTGAACCTTCTAGACCCTTCTAGAACATTCCGGTGAAAACACCGGAATCATTCCCGAACTCCGAAATTGGACTTTCCATATATGAATCTTATTCTCCAGACCATTTCGGATCTCCTCGTGATATCCCGGATCCCATCCGAGACTCCAAACAACATTCGGTCTCTTTACTCACATTCCATATCTACTAAACAACATCGAATCCGTAAGCGTGTCTCCCTGCGGTTCGTGAATTATGCAGACATGATAGAGACTTCTTCTCCGATAAATAACCAATAGAGGAATCTGGGAATTCATATGGCTCCCACATATTTCTACGATTACTGCGTAGAATGAACCATTTACATACAGAACCAACTTCCCTTTATCTCGCGATATTTTACTTATCCGAGGTCTGATCGTTGCTATCTCTGCATACCTAGTTCAACCTTGTTACCGATAAGTATTATTTTGTCGTTCCCGTGATATGTGATCCCTTGTGAGCCATTCACATGCTTGCAAGCTAATTGGATGACATTCCACCGAGAGGGCCAAAAATATATCTATCCTTCATACGGATGGACAAATCCCACTCTTGATCCATGTGCCTCAACACATACTTTCCAACCACTCAATGCCACATTTATTGCCACCCAGTTACCGTGTGGTGTTTGATGTCATCAAAGCATCCTTCCAGTGATGTTGATTAGCATGATCTCATGGTCGAAGGAATTAGGCTACTATGTATCAGAAAGCTTATAGCAAGTGAACAATTTGAATGACTTGATCTTATACTCGGCTTAACTATAGGAGTATGTCCATCACATCATTCTCTAATGATATGACCTTATTATTAATAACATCTCAATGTTCATGATCAGAAACCATGATCATATATTAATCAACAAGCTAGTTTAACAAGAGGCTTTACTAGGGACTCTTTTATGTTTACAAACCACACAAGTATTAATGTTTCTGGTTAATACAATTATAGCATGGTATGTAAACATTTATCATAAGTACAAAGATATGATAATAACCACTTTATTATTACCTCTTGGGCATATCTCCAACAATCTCCCACTTGCACTAGAGACAATAATCTAGCTTCAAAACTTTGTGTATTCAACACCTATGGCTTTACGGTGTTGTATTTACCACGATTGCTAGTGGTCGACCGATCTTGGTTGACACTTACAGGCCCATGTGAAATTTTAGGTCTTTGCGTCTCTATGCATCACTCATTCTTTGGTGAGACCTTTAGTTCCTTGGGGTTAAAACATGTTGATAATATTGTCGTACAATATATCTTAATAGTACTAGCCCGCTGTGAACCACACCTAGTTTGATAATAAAACTACTTGACACAAATACCCTCTTTAGCTGTTACAATAACAGTCATATACTTAGCCTTTTGTTGTATTATCCATCACAATGTCTTAAATTTGGAACTCATCCAAATCCATCATGGAATCTCCTTTCCATTAGATTGTGCCACCCTTAGTTTAGATTGAGATAAACTTAATTTGTACTTTGTGAAAAAACTAGTATCAATGTAATACTATTACAATGAACTAACCATCTATTTGTCACTTCTACAAAATAATATATTCTTAGTTCTTCCAAAAGATCATAAGAATATCTTTACTATCATCCAATGATCATCTTATGAATCATTCTGGTATATGCTCATAACATTTAGAGCATAGGACATATCTAGATTTGTACATATCATAGTATGATTGAAAAATACTTTTTGTGATTTTATTCATCAAGTATCAATCAATACTTGAATCTTTGTTTCACTTACCAAGTGTCGATACACTTGAATTTCGATTTAATCCTTTCTCTGTGGCAAGAACAGTTCTTGTCATTTCCATATTGAACTCATTCAATATCTTATCTATGTATATTTGGAACAACCTATTAGCGTCTCAATCTATCTATATAGATATTGATGCCAAATATTCGGGTTTTGCCTAAGTCTTTTATCGAGATGAAATTATTAAAATGTGTTAATAAAATATACATAATTTCCAATCAACAATATGTCTTCCACATAATGTATTAGAAATATGTCTTAGCGCTCCCACTTAATTTCTTGCAAATGCAAGCATCTTCATCGTCTCTAATGAACTTAAACTCTTTAACAGTTTCATCATGATGAAGATTCCAACTCATGACGCTCACTTCAACCATTGAAGTTTTCATGCTTTTAGCATCCTTTGAATTAACAAAACCCTTTGGACCGTGTTATGCTGCGTCCTAGGTAACAAGAACTTGTTTTGTTTTTTCAACTACCACATAACAAAATTATATGTAGTGGTTGCTACATTAATCCGTTTAGACTAAATATTGCTATGAAAGATCAAATCTTGTCATAGTAAACCTTTGAACATTGTTGGGTACTCTTTCCCGACATGTCGACTATTTCATAGATGTGAAAGATCCATGTCTATTTCTTTATAGATCCAAACACGATTGTAAGGTCTTACACCTTCCTAGAGGGTCTTTCAAGCTCAAAGCTTGATTTCTCGTGTATGGAACTGTCACGAATTTTATGGCTTCAAGCCATTTGATGGAGTCAGGGTCCATCATCGCTTCTTTGCATGTAGTCCGTTCATTATTGTCAAATAATGATTGAACCCTCAAATCTTGGAATTTGATTGTTTACCCGACCTACTTGGTTCAATAGGAACTTTGACCTTCGTAGCCATAACCTTTGAGGCACGTTAGCCATGAGCATTGTTGCTGCCTCCAGAACACTTTTGGGTGCTGCGCAACTTTGCACATATAGCTAAGGTTCATTTAACCTTATCAAAGTTCTATTGTCCTCCCACTTAACTTTTCATGAAAAATTCCTTCTAAAAAAACTTGGCGTTCTAGCGACAAACATTTTTGTCTTGAGTTATGGAGAATCTTGAGCGATTATTCAAAATAACATACAAAGACATGTTCATCCGACTTTGGTTGCAAACATCTTTCTTATGCATAGCATACCAATGTTTAAGAAAGGACAACTTGGGTTTTATCCCAAACCATAACTTTATATGGTGCCATTTCAACGGATCATGATGGAGCTCTTTTTAGTGGAAAACCGGTAGTCTCTAAAGCTTTTAATCTTTAAAATATAATGGCATTTTTATATATTACACCTTTGATCTTACCATGTCAAACAAGGTTTCATTACATATCTCGAACACTCCATATATGTATGGTGTTTAGGGAAATGCAAATCCATGGAGCGATTCCTAGAATCTTAGGTGTTATGCTATACTCGTAACTCAAATATCTCCCTTTATGATCCTATCATAAATTCTTTATCTTTTTGTTACATTGATTTTGCAATTCATGTTTGAAAGTCTTCGAACTTTTCAAATGTTTCATACTTCATCCGCATTATGTAAATATTCATATATTCACTCAAATTTTCGGAGAAAGCATATGAAGTTGAAATTCATCGTTCTCGACTACACATAATGGGCTTTATACATCTATATGTATAAGTTCCAATAAGCTAGTCATTCATTCACTTTTGGCCTATGAACGGAGTTTTAATTATCTCTAAGAAAGTTTCTGGCGTCATTTGATCAAAATCAAAAGACTCCAAAATTCCATCCACATGTAGTTTCTTCATGTTTTCTTTCCAGTATAATTTAAACGACATTGTCACTTTTAAGTGATCTTTCAATCAATTGTCTTTCGACATTTTTAGCACTAGTTTTATGGATGTGATTTCTCCAACTAGATTTGTAAATCATCCATCTTTTATGGATTACATCAATTATTTGAACAACACTTTTGTTCTCATAATACCCGATTGAAATAACAATTATTGAAGCAAATCTTGAAGGTAATTTTTTATTTCAATGAGCAACACAAAAACCCTTTATTTGTTCTTGATGAACATCACCACATATTCTTTTGCTAGTTACATAGGACATTGTAGTTCTAGAATTATGTTGTTTCATATGACAATCCACACCAACAAATTCAGTATCCAATACTTAAGAACTACATTGTTTAACAAGCAAATAATATAGCCATAACATGTATATCTTCTATATACCTAAGATGAACAATTCTAGTCTTTTCTCTTCTGCCAAATATTTCTTAGATTTCTCTTTCAGTATTTCTTTATCCTTTCAAAAGAATCTATCAACATCAACAGTGGAACCATACTCATGACACATAGTCTAAAACATGTATAGTTAAATACCAATGTATTTGGACTTGCACTTTGAAGTAGATCACCAACATCAAATGTTTGGTGTTCTTTCAAATTCCATTCTTTAGTAATATTTTAGTGTAGTAAACATTTTACCTACATTAAATATTCATCCTTATCATGGAACTATTCATGATAAAGCTAATTTAGCTTATAATGGTGAATTAAGTATAATTTTGCTCTCAAAACCTTTTGGAGGATTAGGATGACTAGCGTCTCCTTTTGAAAATTCCCATCAAATATGAGAACATAAAAGTTTCCATATTATAGTACATCATGTTATAATCAAAACATCGTTTCAGATATACTTAATATCTTCCACATACGATGTTCCTAGATAACCTTGATACTAAAACAATATTTTGAATATCAAGAATCATGGAGATAAACATGATACTTTTATACTAACACTAAATTGTTACTCTTGATTTAATACCAATTATTAAACTTCATGGAGTAACATGAACTTCTTGAAAGTTTGCAATAGGACATTTAAACTTTAGATTAACACATCCAAACAATACGATACCAGTTCGAAAAAGTAACTATCTAGAATTATATACTTCTATTATCTCAATTATAACTAAGCGCAAGGTGGTAAACGATGCCAATGACTACAACAACTATGCAAATTCACTTTGATTTAATTTACGATAAATAGTGTTCAACTTGTAATCATATTGCTGTTGAACTCCCACTCAAAACAATATCCCTCACATTGTTTTAGTGATTACATGAACCAAATATACTACACCAAGTCCGATCATCATGTGACATGACGTAGTTTCAAAGGTGAACAATCATCATGTTCATCATATCATCTATATGACTCATGCTTTACCTTTCGGTATTCCGTGTTCTGAGACCATGTCTATACATGCTAGGCTCGTCAAGATTTAACCTTAGTTTCCGCATGAGAAAATATGGCTTGCTCCCATTGTATACACTCGTAGAATCTAACACACCCGATCATCACGTGGTGCTTCGAAACAACGAGCTTTGGCAATGGTGCCTACTAAGGATGAACACTTTATAACTTGATATTTTGTGAGAGGGATCATCTTATAATGCTTCTTGTTCCTTCGATCTCTATCTTCAAGCATGAACATGATCTCCATCATCATCGGCGTGGCATCAAGGTCAATGGCACCGCTCCATGGTTATCGTCCACCAGCATCAACTATTACAACTACTTTGAATAATAGACACGCAGGTCTTAACAAAATTAAAAGACAACCATAAGGCTCCTGCCGTTTGCCGACTTATAGTAAGGATCATTGCATACATCATATATAATCACAATCATGGCCTTATCACATCACAATCACACCCCTGCAAAACAAAGTTAGACGCCTCTAATTTTCTTTGCATATTTTACGTGGTTTGGGGCTTTCTATAAGTATTGTTCTAACTTATGAACAAGAACCACAACATTGATGCATGAACTATCAAGTGCCCGTTGTAAATTGAATCTTCACTATGATGGGAGAGACACCCGTAAATCCACTTATGTAATACAAGTTGCATGTCATGCGTGGAGAAAGTCTCATGAGCGATGTCATGTAAGGTTAGCAGAGCCTTCATCCCACCATCCCAAGATGCAAAGTACACAAGAAGAAATTGATAATAAATGCACCACCACAATGACCATTGTGTTCTACTCATCAGATCTACATATAGACCTTTGCTCTAATACCGGTGTTGGGGTTCGTAGCATGGAAAACAAAAATTTCCTATCGCATGAACACACACAAGCCAAGATCTATCTACTAGATTTTAGCAATGAGTCGATAGAGTACTAACCCTCGAAGATCCAGCGGTTAAGAGAAGATTCTTGTGGGTGATGTAGTCGTTCACTTGCCGAACCTTCCGGCGCCGCATTCCGGTAGCGCTCCAGCAGTCGGTCTCAGGTACGGTACTTGATGAATACCTTACTCTCCCTTGTTCCGGTAGTGGCGGAGGTTGTGGCGCTCTCCTCGCGATTACAGCACGACTTCGTGGTGTCGAAGTAGAGGAGATCATGAGCCGCCTAAGCAGAGAGTATGGTGGAGTAGAGGGCACAGGCGATCTAGGGTTTAGGGCCGAGGTTTAGAGGTAGCTAGCAACTAGAGTTTAGCTAGTCGGTAGCGGTTTAGAGGATATCTAGATTGGTCGCAACTAGAGAGGGGGGCGGTGGCCAACCTAGGGTTTCTTGGGCTCCTAGGGCAAGGGGGATACCTTGGGGTGTGCCCCCACCCCTCCTTATATAGGTGTGGGGGAGTCCAAGGGTGTTCCCAACCTAGGTGGAAACCCTCCCTAACTCGGATACCATGTTGGGATATTACTTTTTCAAACTGCCTTTTTGACTTTCAAATTAGAGTTTGATTTCTCTCTTCCAAGTGTCCAGCCAAGTGACCTAGGAAATGATGCAACCATTACACTTTGTCATGACACATCCATGTACCCTTACCCTCCCGGATCGGTGAACCTTCTAGACCCTTATAGAACATTCCGGTGAAAACACCCGAATCATTCCCGAACTCCGAAATTGGACTTTACAAATATGAATCTTATTCTCCAGACCATTCCGGATCTACTCGTCATATCCGGATACCATCAAAGATTCGAACAACATTCAGTCTCTTTACTCACATTCCATATCTATTAAACAACATCGAATCCTTAAGTGTGTCTCCCTACGGTTCATGAATTATGCAGACATGATCGAGACTTCTTCTCCGATCAATAAACAATAGAGGTATCTAGAAATTCATATGGATCCCACATATTTCTATGATTACTTTGGGATCGAATGAACCATTTACATACAGAACCAATTTCCCTTTGTCTCACGATATTTTACTTATCCGAGGTCTAATCGTCGGTATCTCTGCACACCTAGTTCAACCTAGTTGCCGATAAGAATTCTTTTCTCGTTACCGTGATATGTGATACCTTGTGAGCCATTCACATGCTTGCAAACTAATTGGATGACATTCCACCGAGAGGGCCCAAAATATATCAATCCATATGGATGGACAAATCCCTCTTGATCCATGTGCCTCAAGATACTTTCCAAACACTCAATGCCACCTTTATAGCCACCCGGTTATGATACGGTGTTTGATTTCATCAAACCATCCTTACGGTGATGGTGATTAGCATGATCTCATGGTGAAGGAATTAGGCTACTATGTATCGGAAAGCTTATAGAAAGTGAACTATTTGAATGACTTGATCTTATACTCGCTTAACTATAGGATTATATCCATCACATCATTCTCCTAATGATATGACCTTATTATTAATAACATCTCAATGTTCATGATCGGAAACCATGATCATATATTAACCAACAAGCTAGTTTAACAAGAGGCTTTACTAGGGACTCTTTTATGTTTACAACCCACACAAGTATTAATGTTTCAGTTAATACAATTATAGCATGGTATGTAAACATTTATCATAAATACAAATATATGATAATAACCACTTTATTATTGCCTCTTGGGCATATCTCCAACAAGAAAGCTAGCCTATGGAGTGTTCTTTGCATCTAGAAAGCTACCACTATTTTCAAGAGCACAAGATCACGGTGAAACTGCTCCCACGAGAGATATAATCTATAACCTTGACACCATAGGATGTGTTGCAAAGTGGGAAAATAGTTTGAAGCTTTTGACATTGAGTACAAACCACATCACGCAATCAAGTCCCAAATACTTGCCGACTTTGTTGTTGATTGGATAGAGCGACATAAAATATAGGCCCTCCATACCAAATTTTGGATCCTTCACTTTGTGGATCAAAAGCACGAGGAGGCTTCGAGGCGGCGTGGTGCTCAAATCACCCTAAGGAGATAAGTTGTTCTATGTGTTGTAAATAAACTTCCGTTAACCAATAATATTGCAGTATGAAGCATTGTTGCATGGGTTACGCATGGACAAAACATTGGCATATCAAGACTCATGTGTTATAGAGACTCGTATTTTGTTGCTGAGTAAGTATCGATATCTGCATATGAAACAAGCACATGGCAGCATAGAAAGCTGTGGTGGATGAACTATCTAAATTGATCGAGGGTTTTTGTTCAACACATCCCTCGAGCAAAAAATGAGGAAGCAGATTCTCTATCAAGAATAGGCTACTGCGTGGAAACAAATCTGGGATGGCGATTTTTTAGAGCATTTAAGGTCCCCTCCATAGTCGGAGTTGATGAGGACTATCCATGAAATCCGACTCACCTTTAATAGTAGTTACGGCTATAATTCCCAGCTAGAAAAAACCATATCTGGATTTCTGATGAGCGGAAAATTACCAGCGAAGTCTTGAGCGGCAGATTGTCCAGAGCAAAAGCCTACACTATAATAAATGGTGAGCTCTATAAGCGGAGTGTTTCGGCGTGTTTCAGCGATGTATTTCTTGAGAAGAAGGGTGGAAATCTTAAGAGAAATCCATGAAAGGCGAGTGTGGTCATCATGCTTTAGCAGATCCTTAGTGGAAAAAGCTTTTAGACATGGATTCTTTTGGCTTATAGCCAAGGAAGATGCCGATAAACTAGTCAAAACATGCGAGGCTGCCAAAAATGCGCTCATCGGACACATGTTAAAACTGAGCAATTGCGAACAATCCCTATTGCATGGCCGTTCGTAGTCTAGGGGCTTGATATGGATTTACTCACCTACTAGTGGTGGTGGATAAATTTACAAAATGGATTGAGCTAAACCCATAACAAGTTGCGATGGAGCCACAACGGAAAGTTTGTCGAGGGCGTAATCGCCGATTCGGATATCATACGGTATAATTCTTGACAATGGGAGAAACTTTTACATGGGAGAATTTGCCGAATTCTACCAAGAACAAGGGATCCGAATCGATATTGCATCAGTTGCACATCCACAAGCTAATGGACAAGTCGAATAAACTAATGGCCTTATTTTACAAGGAATCCAACCTGGCCTTGAGGCACACTTCATCGGGCGTAGGGCTTGTGGAAGAATTACCATCTGTGATATGGAGCTTACGTACAACTCCTAACAGATCAACCGGCTATACTCCTTTCTTCTTGGTCTATGGTGCAGAAGCAGTTCTTCTAAGCGATCTAATTCATCAGTCTCCACGAGTCAAAGCGTATATCAAAACAGATGCAGAAGTTTCTCGACAAGATGATCTCGATATAATCAAATAAATGCAGCGTCGTTGCTTTGACGGAGATCTCTGACCTATCAGCGAAGTTGCGCCAAGTATCATAGTCGAGTGTAAAACCATTCTTTGAAAAGGTGATTTGGTTCTCGACTTGTGCAAAAGAAAGCACGAACTTTCCCCGATTTAGGAAGGACCTTTTATGGTTATTAGAGTTGTGCATAATGGGTCATATTATTTAATCGATATGAGACCAGTCAAGGAAAGACCTGATACTCGGAAGAGAAAGAGAGCTGGTGGCAGCACAGACCCGGATGAGATAAACCGTCCATGGAATATTGCAGACCTACTTCCCTTCTATTCTTAGTTATATTTCCTTGTAATCATATATGTACATGTTCAAAGTGAAATAAAGTGTTGGTTTACTCATATGTTATCTCTGAGAAGTTTTTGCCATCTTATTTCCAAAAAGAGCATGTCATTTTTTCTTTCAAAAATCCCAGAATGCTTGAAGGTACTTTATGGACATGTTCGATTTGGTTATGATTTTTGAATATCTAAAAGTGTTACCTTAGGGTACAAAATTTAATTTATTGTCTATACTTTGGTTATTTATATGATTGCTTATACGCGGGCATTTTAGAGTAATGAGTTGTTGATACTAGAAGGCGACTTTGTTTAGAGTTTAAGCTAGTTTAGCAATTGCATAGCGTTGCTCGACAAAGTTTCGAGGTAAATGTTGGCCGACCCATGAAAGGACGAGGTAGAGAGCCAGATAAAATGATAAGTATAGGCATAAAAAAACAAAAGTGCTTCAGAAATTTTCAAGCACATGCATAAAAAATATATAAGCAAAAGTGATATGATAGTAAAAGCATCAGTTTTTACAAGACCAACACAAAATAAAACATTGTTTTCATCATTACATTTCCACGAGTTCAGAATAATGCATAAAAATTATCTATCTTTGCAGAATCAGGTGGTGATGAAGCGGTGGAGCCTTTGAGTCAACAACATTGTAAGCCTCTATCTTAGACTCGGAAGCAATACTGGCTTCTGGCTCTTGGGGCAAGGGAGGCGCGACGACGGATTCGAAAAATGGTGTCATATAGTTGGTCATCTCCGCCACACGACAAGCATAACCTGCACAAGACTCTTGGATGGCCTTGATGTCTTGCGAGTTACCCTCATCATCCTCCTCGGCAATACCTTGGTGACGTGCAAGATTTCCATCTTGCTGTGGTGGATCATCACCATGGTAAGAGTAGTTTGAGCAGCAGTCCAAGCGTAGGAGATCTTCCAGTCTTCGATAAGCTTGGGAATCTCCTTGACCTTGTCCCTCACCTCGTGCACTGACATTGCGTGCAAGTCGGAAAGTTTAACGACTTCTTGACCTCTTCAATAGTTTGGCGGAAGTTTTCAAAATATCTCGACAAGCTTAATGCGCTCGGCGAGGTTAAGTAAATGAGAGAGTCGAGGAAAGATTCAGGGGCTGAGGAAAGAACCAAAAGTCAAAATTGACTGAAAAGAAAGTCAAAAAAACAATAAAAGAGAAAAGATTCAGAATTCTTACCTAGCATAGTGTGATTCCATTGCGCATGCTCGTTGCGGAGGCTGTTTAGTTCACTGGCTGTGGCCTAGACAAGATCCCTCTGAATATCGAAGTCCTTCTTGAGGTCAGCTAGTTCTTTATCTCGGAGGGCTATGAGCTTCTCGAGCCTCACGGTCTCGTGATTGCTTGACTCCAGGACAGTAGCTCTGAATTTCTCCGATTCTAAAGTTAGCTTCTCAAGCTTGTCTTGGAATTCAGCATTCTATTTTGAAGACCTTGAAGTTATTGGCTTGCTCCACCATCTTCTTGGTAGCACAACAGTTATGCAAAGGAAAAATATCGATCAAACAAAACAAGTTTGACTATGGCAAAAAAAGATAAGCGACAAAGAGGAAGTCGAGAAAAGTTTACCTTACCTTCATCTTTCTCAAATTTCAACTTTGAATTCTCAAAGCGCCAAAGCCTTGATTTCCTTGCGCTTATTATTAATGTTCTTGAGCAATTCCTGGTTGGAGATGCAATTTTACGTATGTTTAAAGGCGGAATAGCGTCAGAATGACTACTAAGACTCGAGATGCAAATTTAACTAAGTAAAATTATAGCACGAGCCTTGGGGCCTACACTATATCGTTCTTTTGCAACCAAAAAGCATCAACTCGGATCCAATCATGTTTTATCCGGATTTATGCTTGGGGACTAGAGGATATGATAATAAATGTAAATAAGAATCGGAAACTTACAATGTGTTCCAGGTGCATCTTTTCAAATCCGAGCTTGGTGTGAAACACCTTCTCGGTAAGGTGAGGAAGGAACATCCGTCATTTGGATGCTGCGGAATCGACTTTAGCGTCCCGGACAAAAATTTGGTCCAGGAGGATAACAGTTTGACGTCCTCCTTCTATTGGCTCGCTGCCTCTGGGTCAAGGTTTGCTTCTCAAGGCTGGATTGGGCGATCGAGATTTCTTCTTTCTCTTTCCTCATTAGACGGAGGCAGCCGGATCGGCCACTTTATCCATTGTTCCTGTAGATATTACCATGGGATCATTACCCTTGATGGGTTCACCTTGTTAGTTACCTAGTCATCAATGGTGACGGGCTTTCGAGATGTTGCTAGCATCGGGAGGCAGAAGCTCCCTGTGCTGATGGCGTACTGGATGGAGTCGATGGCGGCACAATAGGGGAGATAACAAGATTTTGCTGACGCATCTACTTGCTCGGCTTGCTATCTGGCTTGGTCTTGCTCTTCAATGTTGATTTAGCTCTAGAATATGAAAATCCTAAATATCAGGTGTGCTCTGGAAAGAAATAAAGGTACAAAAGTACTAAAAATAAAAGATAAGGAGCTTAGTTTTGAACTACTGGCAGCACTTGGCTACCAGCAGTAAGAACAACTTCTTTCTCCTTGCGCTTCTTGGAGGCGAGGGCGGCAACTTCTTGCACCTCATCATCCTCCGTCGCCTCCGGTTCGTCTGAAGCATAGCCCTCCAACAGAGCTACCTCAGACTCGGAGAGTTTATCGAGCTAACAAAGTCGAAAAGCATCGATGAAAATAGAGTCGGAGAAAGAACAAAAAAGAACGACGAAACGCAAAAGCAGAGTCGAAATTTGTATCTGAGTCAGAGGAGGGTTGGTTGTATACATCTTCATGGAAACTTCTGGAACTTTTCATTCCACTCTTTCCTTGATCAAATATTGCATGAGGGTCTTGTAGTCCTTCGCCAGAATCCGGCTCGAACTGACCCACATCTTGTCCTTCTTGTCGCTCGTGATCTGGTGCATGAGGCTATCTCCATGGTGTTGGAGAGGCTGAATCCAGCGCTCCATCTAGCAATGGATCAAGTCGGATCCACGGAGGCCCTCATGCTTCATCAAATACTCAATCCGCCTCTTGGCGAGGATCAAGATATCCGACAGCTCGGCGCTTCGCGTCCCATGAATTCTAGTGGGGAGCGGCGCTTGAAACAAATCTTGAAAGACCTTCGCCTTTCTAGGGCAGGAATATACTTAGGATAAAGAAAGTTCTGGCGTTTGGCCGGACTCACTAGCGTTAATCCAAGGATAGACTCGGTTTCTCCTAAAGACTAAGCTAAGAGTGTCGGTGATGTAAGGTACACCGGCTCTAATGGAATTCTTAAGTACCATAGTAGAACCAGGAAAAGGCGAGACTTGGCTAATGCCAAGAAACCCCTCGCACAAGATGCATGAGTTCTAAGCTCAAGCGAGAGTTGGGAGGAAGATTATGAAGTTGCACCTGTAGTAGTTGAGGACCTCGAAGAGGAAATCTCGATGGTGGCGGCTGAGGCCACGATCGACATGTGTGAAGAACAGCATCCTCTACATGTCGCAGGCGTGGGCGGCATGCCACGAGGCGCTCGCCACCTGCAAACAATGATGAATTCTTAGTCCTCCATGACTTGAGTTCCGCATTGTCCATGGCGCTGGGGATCCAAAGCTCCCGCATCTTCCTCTCTTTTGCCGCTGACAAACCCTCCGCCGCTCCTGAGGTCGAGGCAGAAGCCATGGATCTTGGAGGAAAAGCACTGGTGGGGGAAGGAGAGATTTTTTCTCACGGTGCCTGAGATGGGAACTAGTGCGAGTGATCGAGAATCTGAGGAGGTAATGAATGAATCGGTGGAGAGGTGAATCTGAGAAAGGGTTTTCTCCTATTTTATTTATCGCTGTGTCAAGATTCATGCGATAACACCTTGATGCTCATACGTGTATAGGAGAGGGAGTTAGCTTCCTCGCGACTCTTACCCCCTCAATTTTAATGAGCATTGAGCGGCGTTACTGTTCGTGAGAATGGACCCTGTGATCATGCTAATAGCACTCCTATCGGTGACAGGACCTAGTCTGCAAAGTTGTTAGTCCACATGGCTGAAAATCCGACATGTTTCAAACCAAGCGGGGAAAAGACTAAGGTCGGGCGAACACATCAAACTTAATTGACTAGGAATCTACACTCTTGAAAGAAGTTTTGGGAACCCTTCAAGATTCTCAAGGCGAATAAACCATCAAGCTGAGCGATTTATCCGACTTTGGATCTTGGAGACTTCGAAACTCTTGTTGGGGATATTAGTTCGGTATACCCACAGGACTTAACGACCAGGGTGGCCCACTAACGGTTTAGATCTTTGCTTCATGGGCGGCCCGATCGGAGAAAGAGGAAGGCAGTTCCAGCTATGACAAGGCCTAGAAGAGTTCTGGACTTAGGCCTGTAGTATTACTTGTAGTCAAGATGTATCTAGTTACCGGCTACATGCGTGGCGGATAGGTCTCTCCTGTAACCCTAGGCCGGTGACTATATAAACCGGCCCTATGGGAGCCTTTGAGAACAACATAATACACACAACCACAACCAACTCGCAGCGAACCTCTCTTGTAATCATTTGTAACATCCAAACTACGCCCGATATATTACTAGGTTGCTAGCAGGAGTAGGATCCGAGCACCACAGTCGGATCTGAACCTGGGTAAACTTGTGCTCACCGCTCCTAGAACATCCGACGTCTCACACCCCATTGTTCCAACGCCGCTAGGACCCCCTATGGCGTACTTGTCGACAATCCGATGACAATAACATATACCTTTCCTCACAAACTGGGTTCAGTTTATTTGGAGCTATAAAACTTAAAAAATAATTTTATTAGAAAAAATGGTACATCTAAGTGGGGGATTTAATATAATTAGTTTAAACATTATTTTGGGGAACCCAGGTTACTTAATGTTAGAGAAAACCGTTGGGAACATGTAGAAAAATAGATCTGGACATATGGACATATTTTCCATTTTCAAATCAAATTGAAGTACCTGTATATTTACTGGATCGGTAAAAACATAAAAAGGAAAAGGAAAAGGAAATTTTGAGGGCCAAAATTAATGATAACTGGGCCGCGCAGAGGCGGATCAGGCCCAGCCAGTCGGCGTCTTTGGAGCGTGTTGAAGCGCTTCCAGGGGTTGGCTGTCGATGGTGGAGGCGACCGAAGGGTATGGGGCGACCCGGTTGTTAGATCTAGTGAAGATCGGCGGTGGGTGTCGTCTCCCTGCTCGACCTTGAGCCGTGAGCCGGAACCCTAAGGCGGCGGGAGGTGGTGGGAGGTCACTAGAGGCGCGGAAGATGCGGGAGGGTGGAAGCGGCGTGGTCGATGAAGGGATCTCCTGGCGATGTAATGGTCCGATTAGGCGGGGCCCTGCTCATGTGACTCGCCCATCCGTGGACTTTGGAGCTCAGCGCAGGCGTCGTCTGAAGGTCCTCGGCAAAAGGAGGTCGAGGTTACATGCGGGGAGAGGAGGAGAGCTTGGCTAGGTAACATGCATCAAGGGTGGCGGAGGAGGCGGCCTTGCTTGATTTCTTTGAGACATAGAGGCCTCTCTCTCTCTCTTTCTCCCAGGCATACCAAAGCAAGGGAGGAGGAGGGGAGGGCTCTGGTGGGTGAGTGAGGAGGGGAGGATGCAAATGAGTGGCAGAGGGGAAGAGTGAAGGACCTCAAGCCCTTTTATGGGAAGTGGCTAATGGAGGAAAGGTCCATTTTGGACATGGAAGAGGTAGGGCTTGGCTTGGATCTTTGCCCTATGGAGGGAAGGAGGCGGTGTTCTTTGTGGTGACGAGAGGCAAAGAGGGAAAGAGTGGGTTCTTTGGCATTCAATGATGGAGTGGGTGTGACCTAGACTTTGTCTCCCTGTGAGACAAGCACAAAGGACAAAACCATAGTTTGCTATAGTGTAGAGATATTGTGGTGGTCGACCACGGGGTGAGAGGTGTGCTGTGCAAGGTTGTTTGACCAATTTGGAGAAGGTTTGGTGAGGTTTGGGTGTTTGCAAAACCTAGATTTCAATTATTGGCAAGTGGAGATATTATGAGGAAAGCATAGAAACTTACATGGGACATGATGGAGTAATAGTGCAGGTGGGTTGATAGGTGTAATACATCACCCTATAAATTGTTTGAGATTTTCAAATGATTAAAAGTCCATTTAAACTTGTTTATTCAAAAGTGCAGAAATCATTTATAGAAGCTAATGTGATATTTTTGTGTGAGATGGTCCTAAATACCATATTACACCTTGGGTATTTTTGGAATTTATTGAGATGGAAAAGTATTTTAATGAATTATTTCTTGTTTATGCGATTTATGAAAAAGGGCAAAAACAAATTAAAAGTGTCTAAAAAATATTAGTTTTTGAGTTTGTAAGATGGGATATGATATATAGAATTCAAATGTGCATTGAGTTAGCAAAGTGATGTGGAGAAAAAACCAACTTGCCTTCATAGGCAAAGTGTATAGGGTTTTGCCAAAAATGGAAATTAAATCTTTTTAAGATCCAATGATTGTAGGAATCATTTGGGAAATTATCATATCCAAGGTAGATAATTTAAACTTGACATATCCATCATTATAAACCTTGTTTTTAGCAATTGGGAGTTGGTTTTGAAAGAACAAGGATTAGAGGATCTAGGGTTTTGTTATTTTCATCCCACCTAAACATGGTTGGATCAGGGAGCTCAGATCTCACCTTGGTACAATCTATAGATGGGTAGTTAGACCAAGTTACATAGATGATCATGGAAGAAATATTTTGGCTTGGTTGCATTTGAGGTGATCTATAAGTGATGGCAAACTTTGTTGAAATTAAGGCTGCCATAATAAATACATCATGATGCCTCATAAGCCATGTGGGTTTAAGAACCACAAATCTCCAATGGAAACAAGTTAAGAGTTGATTGATAGCCCATGATCAGTAGATCATAATCATGCAAAGAGTTGGTCAATGGGAGGTCGCATATAGATGTGGGCTTACCTTAAGTAGGCAAGATGATAAGATTTGCGAAAAGATTATTATCTTGATTACAAAACCATCATGGATCAGTGGAAAGCAGAATGGCTTAGCCAAGGGCAAGAGTGGGAGTTGGTAGCACTCATGATGTAATACAAGATGGATCAAGTGCATTCTCAGTAATGCACATAGGTTAAGGATTCCATACTTAGCCATATTTGGCAGATTTAGGGTTTTTGACTAGAATGTAAGATACGAGGGTTTTGAGATGATGCAAGGTTCCAATTCAGCATCAAGTGCATAATGATGAAGTGTTGATTTAATAGGAATGATCCATTCTTAGATTTGGTCTTTATTAATTTGGAAACTATAAGAAGGGATTAACCCTTGATTTATCTGAGTAAGAGATGAGAGTGTCACCTTAGTGACTATAGATCAGATCAAACTTAGAGGATTTTCTTAGGAGTTGTATTCTTGATTTAGCTTTATCCTAAGGTATGAGCTCATAGGGTGGCTCATGCTACTTCCTAAGCAATCAATTCAATCAGCAAATAAGAGCAATTCATCAAACATCAGATCAAGGCAATTCATCTTATCAACTCATCAACTTCTACTAAGGTTACCATTAAGTCTAGCTTGAGGTAAGGATGGGTATGTTGAAATGTTGGAGTTTGAATAAGGTGAGATTACTTGGTATACCTACCAAGAGTAGAGTTCAAAAGCTTTATAAAAAGGGTTTTGGAAAACCTAGAGATAAGAGTAGTTGAAGTTCTGTCTTGAAAACGTTTGAAATGCCAAACATTTGAGAATATGAAAGATGAGCGAAGACATCTCTTTTGTAAAATCTCTTTTGTCAACTAGGGTTGAGGTAAGGAGTATATCATCTAATACACAATATGTTGCATGAACACCGGCAAACAAGTAAGCAAACGTTGCAACACTTAATAATAAAAAGTTTTTGTTCCCCCTGATTTTTGCCTTTTTGACAAAATATCAGGATTGCTGAAATTGGGATGTTACACAGACATTGTGAAGTATCCTGTGAGTGGGATGCAAAGTTCGATTAGAAAGCATAAAAGTAGCTTCTTATGGATCAAGGTAAGACTCGTAAAGATGGTTACGCATCTCTTCATAGATTGTATAAGGCATGATATTAATGGAAGAGTTTAAGTCACAGAACCATACATATGTAGTTCCTCCTAGACAGAAAGGAATTTTCTATAGACTTCTATTCTTACCATCAAACTTCCCCCCTAGCATGTTAGAGGATTCTTTACTTACCATGATCACTTCATCCTTGAACATTTCAGGTTCCAGAAGTTCTTTTACTATCCCAATGTATTGTTTAATGGTTCCTAGGTCCTTTACTCTCTATTAATTTGGTTAGTATGGTTTCTTCCTCATCTAAGATTTTCTTCTGAATTTGGGAATATTTGTCCCTGTGGCTATTTGTAGAGGGTTTATCCTCCATAGGTGGTGTATAACGTTCCCAATCTTTCGGAATCTGCAGATAGTCAACATAAGTTTAATAATTTTAATAATCATGTGATGGTTAAGATTAAAATTTCCGAGTAGTTTTTTCTATTTTTCCTGAATCTAGAAACATTTTAAAGCAATTGTACTCTATGCGATTTTCTTTATTAAAATCATCCTCGCAATAAACTTTCTCTATCCTATTCACCGTGTCTAGCAAATTCCATGCTCTTTCAACACTAAATTTGGTGAATGACCCATTGGTAGGGGAGTGGATTTAATTTATGTTATCATCGTTCCAACCGATGTAGAAGGTGTGTATTACCAACCAAGAGTTATTTGATGGGGGCAGCGGTCAAGCAATCCTCGAAACCTTGTATATCCTTCATGGATGCTTTCTTCATGTTTTTCTTTAAAATTTGTGATCTTATGTCTCGCTCCAAGAGTTATTTTCATGGGAAATAAATCAATTAAAAATAAAGAGGCCAAGCTATCCCAGGAATTAGTAATCTTTGCAGAACTTTGGATGTACCAAGAACGGGCTTCATCAATAAGGGTTTGAAGAAAATAGAAAATTTAATCTAATCCTAAGTTTGTATACTAATGTGGAAAGTCCCACATATATCGTAAAAGAACCCTACATGCTCATACAGATCCTCCATACCATTTCATGCAAAAAAATTGCATGCAAAAGATCCAAGAGCATGGGGTTAATATCATACCCTCTCGGGTTATTGGATTTAAATAGGTGTCCATGGGCGGACCGGAATTCCTTACAACCTCCATCTGAATTATATGTTGGTACTCGCCCATGATGTATCACCTGAAACTAGTAAGAAACTTTAGTAAGACGATTAGTAAAATAAGAAACTAAGAACAAAGAACAAAAGCGCTTAGCTCCCCGGCAACGGCGCTAGAAAATAGCTTGATGACTACAAGTGCACATAGAGAACTATTGGTAAAGGTCTTTATGCTCATATCAATTGTAGCTAGTTTAGAAATAAAGATATCAAACCCATAGAGAACTATTGGTAAAGGTCTTTATGCCCCTCGTCACTATCTACCAAAGGATACTTATA
Organism: Avena insularis; assembly: GCA_023614405.1. Lineage (NCBI taxonomy): Eukaryota > Viridiplantae > Streptophyta > Magnoliopsida > Poales > Poaceae > Avena > Avena insularis. The sequence goes on from JAJUPC010000825.1 coordinate 37,312, forward strand.
AGCTTCCTTTGATCTCAAGTAAAGGGTGTTTGAAAGGTTTTTCGTTGTTTGCAGAAAAGTAATTAAAAAGAGTAAAATAAAGCAAGTAAAAATGTTGTGTGAAAGCATGGTTGAACTCAATAGGGATAAAACATTCTTGGTGATGTAGGATACACCTCTAGCATGGTATTGTTATTATTAATAATTAATATAACATACTTCTCGTGTCATGAGATGTGTGGGGAGAGATCCATAATAATAAGTTCACTACAAGGCTTGTAGGAGGCAACTTTGTTGAGCCAAGACTGAGGTCACCTCTAAATAACCACTCCGATCTCGAGAGGAGTCACCCTCTAAACCAACAGAATTAAGGGTTTCCCTATTGGTGTAAGTAATTATGCTGAGGGAGTACCTCTTTATCCTCGTTTGGCCGTGTGAGTTCTGAGGCAGCCTAATCTCATCACAGGCAATTAAGGGTACCTCCCAAAACTTGTCCAAAGTATTTCTCCCTCCCTTTAGTTCCAAGGAAATGATATGTGGTGAATACACATCAATCTAAAGATAGATCAAACACAAATCATAAATCTATAATAGACCGACAAGTCATATGGACACAAGAATAGGTCATCTTCATTACAAATTCATAATAATGCTAGGGTTTCTCCATCTCCCCAAGAACAAAGGAACTACTCACACATGGAAGCAATCGACAAAATCATCATAATCGATGGATGGATAAGAGTCTAGGAATAGATCTAATGTAAACCACAATAGTATCTGGAATTACAACAAGATCTAATAGATGAGAGATGGGGGTAATGGTGGTGACGTAGATGCAGCGATTGATGATGAAGGGGATGATGCGTTGTCCTCCAATGATCCGTGAAGCAGATGGGATTTTACACCATCCAAGCTCCTCCTTTAGATCCCTTTTGGAAGTGTCTTTTCATGGTTTTTGGTGGCTATGAATGTCGGATCTCCCTCTCGTCTTTGCCAGGAGAAAGTATTTGACGAGGCGAACACGCTGGCACCTAGTACGGGCGGATGGTACAAGCGGGCTCTGGTCCTACCACTGGTCGTTATGTGTACTGTTTGCTTCTCCTCGTTCAGTATTTTCCCAGGTGCGAAGGTAAATCCATAAAATGACTTTTATCACATAAAAATATCATATTATAGCATAATATGACAGTTCTAATTTATATGTTAATATAAGAATTAATGATTTGGGATCCTGTTGAAACAAGATAAAAATGTGCTTGCAAATGCAGTGAAATACAAAAATCCCTAATCTATTCATGCAAAAAAAAAGTAAAAATGCTTCAAATTTGGACTCATCACCTAGTCACACGCTGCCTAGCTTATGGATATGACTCACCGAGTGGGCCTAGAGTATCTTCCGTCACACAGATGGACAAATCCATCTCTTGACGCATACGCCTCTACATGCTCCTCGGATTACCCAACGTCACCCTTATGATCACCATTCTACCGAATGATGTTAGATGCCATTTAAGTATTCTCGGGATACAATGATTAGATATGGTCTCATGGTATAAGGAACAAGTCACTATGTTTCCTAAGAAACACAATTTGAACTTTGTGACATCATCATATTCTGATGCTTAGATAGGGTTAACAATATCATCCTCAATGAGATGACTCCATTATCAATTGATGGCGAAGCATCAATATGATCGAAACATTGTTCATCCAGTTGACCAATGAACCGATAAATAGAATTTCAGGAACTACTAGGTGTTTGTATATCACATGTGCACTAACGTTTCCAATCAATACGGTTATAGCATGATATAAAACTTAATCATAAACTTTATGAAATCGATAATAATCCATATTATTATTTGTCTCTAGGAGCATATTTCCTTTAGTCTCCCACTTGCACTATAGTACAAATAAACTAGCTGCATTGTAATCCAATCATCGATTGCAGAACAACTTGGCACTTGACTATGCTTGCTCATGGAAGAGATTGATTCTAGGGTATGTACTTTCGTCCTGTATCCTTTGTGACTTTATTAATGTCATGTTATATGACACTAGTACCTTTTATCATCTCTATGATAACATCTTGTGTATGTATAATAGTTTTGGCGGTAGAGTGGGGTCTCTGCTTCTAGATACTAGTAGTGACGTTAGATCGGTCTCATGGACTTTGTGTCTAAGGTATATTTCCTTCATCTTGGATCCCGCATCTTTGTTCCCCGGGCCACACAGCTCCGAAACAATCGCTTCACATATGATGGGTGTGGCCGGGGGCTCACCCCAGGTTTCTTCGTAGGATCGATGGGTTCCCATATCTTCATCCCAGGGCACCAGATCCACAACAATTGGTTCCTATATGATTGGTGTGGTGAGGGCTCACCACAGGGTTCTTCTTGGTTTGCGAATGCTTGTGTCTTCGTCCCCGGGGGCCCACAACTCTGCAACCATCGCTTCACATACAATTCTTGTGCCCAAGGGCTCACCCTGGGATTCTTTAGTTTTCTAGATTATGTCTTTGTCCCGAGGGCACACAACTCTACAACCATCCTTGCATATGATGGGTTTGGTGAGGCTCACCCCAAGGTTCTTTGTTAACTACCTCTCGGGGTACCTTGACGGAGGGCTTGAGTAGCCGCTCCACCATGACTTCTAGGGTATGCAAACCTTATAAGAAACAATCTTTGAGACCTCGTCGGCGACCGTGTTGGAGCCACGTATGATATGCTCCATCTAGAGCCCATCGAAGTTTCGCTCCAGTTTTTTGACTTCTTCGACATAAGGGTCCATCCGCAGGCAGTCGTAATTTTGTTGATCTGATTAATGACCAATTGAGAGTCCATGCGGCCAATCATGTGCTTGATACCTAGATCCTAGACGATCTGTAGGCTAGCAAGAAGGCCCTCTTATTCGGTGGTGCTATTGGTTGAATGTTTTTGATGGTTGAGAATTTGGACCACGTACTTAATTTGGTCACACATCGACGACACGAGGAGAACGCCAGCCCTCAAGCCATCGAGGGAGTCTGAACCATCCTCCTTGTCCTCTAGTTTCGGGGTACATTCAACGATGAATTCAACCAGAGCCTAACTTTTGATGGTTTGGGTGTAGGAGAAGTGGAGGTTGAATCCGGATAGCTGCATCACCCACTCTACCACTCGTATGGTAGATTCTCTGTTCTTGTGACATGCACTCCATCGAGTGCTTGATCACTATGGTTACCCGATGGGCGTGAAAGTAGTGGCGTAGATTCCTAGGTGCAATGAGGATACCGAGTAGGAGCTTCTGTAAGGTAGGGTAGCGAATCTTAGAATCGCGCAGCATGCTACCATGAAGAACATGGGGCGTTGTACCATAGGCTTTTTAGGGGACTCAGGTTGGTCATCAACGCTCTAGTTGTAGGTCCTAGGAGGAGGCACTTTTGGGCATCCAAGGTCGATTCCTAACTCACATATCTCAAGAGGTGTGCCTGACTCGGTCCTTTGACGGGGCCCTCGGCGATGACTTCGAGTCATCTCCTCCACATGCTCAACCTTGTTGTGATTAGGAATAGGCTCTTAGGGCATCCAGGTTGCTTCCGACTCATGAGTTTAGGAGGTGTGTTTGGCTGGTCCAGTGAACCGGGGCCCTTGGTGATACTCTGGCGTCATCTTCTTCCCTTTCCTGTGAGCACTTCCTTGACCACTTGGGTAGTGGAAGCGAGATACAAAACCAACGGATCCCTAGGTTTCAGAGCAAAAAGGACCAGGGGGAGGTGAGTTAAAATTTCAAATCTTGGAATGCTACCTTCGCCTTATGTGTCCACTCTTCTTCAATAAAATGAAGAAGGGATGGCACACTCCCTTAAGCGGGATATGAAGCCCAGGCATTGATACACCCATTTAGGCGTTAGACATCTTTGACCGCTAAGATTCCATCTGGTCAATGGCCTTGATCTTGTTGGGGCTAGCCTCGATACCCCGGTGAGAAACCAGGAAACGGAGAAGCTTCCCCGGGGAGACCTCAAAAATGCATTTCTCGCGTTTGAGCTTGAGGTTGATCTTATGCAGGTTGTTGAACATCTCGTCCAAGTCCACAAGAAAGGTCCAGTGATTCTTCGGTTTTGAAAGATCATTTCGCGATCCCTATATTTTTTGTTAGATAAAAATACCAGCGATACTTTCATTATCGTTGAGTGCTCAGATATTCCTCCCCAAAAGAACTCCTGGTCAAACCAAGCAAAAGAAAGATTACTGGGCGGATAATCCTCCTGACTAAATCGACTAAGGATCGATTGGCGTCGGTGAATGAGGGGAGGATATTTGGCGCTAGGCAGTTTAGCCATATGCGGATTATCTGGCCTGGCTCAAGATTATCCACCCCTCCCAAGAAATGACTAAGGATGAAGCGATACGATGCTCAGTGAGGGGAGGGGGAATTCCCCTGGAATTTCTGGCAATGGCTGGAGGTTTTTCCCTGGCTGTATAATCCTCCCCTCCCCATTGGTCAGATTATCTGCTCCTCCCAATGGGTTAGATTATCCGCCCCTAGAGAATTTTGCTAAAGACCAGCGGCACATGGCTCTAGAGAGGGTGGAGATTTGGACTAATTTTCTGCATCTGTCCAAATCTTTGACCACGATAGGATTATCCGCCCTCACTAGGGGCGAATATTACTCCCATAGTTGACTTCAAGCGGTAATTTTTGCGAGGTATAAATCCCTCCCGTCTTCAAACCGGAGTCTCTCGGATCTAACAAAAATCTTTGCACTACTGAACCACAAATTCCAAATGATCTACACTTCCAACCATCCGAAGGTCTTGACCTTTAGAGAATTTGAGAAAGAGGCCATGATATTCATCATCACCAAGCGATATTCAATTTCCCCTCATTCACTTGAGGGCCCCTTTAATCTAGATTTTTTTGATATCTAGATCTTGGTTCATGTGTTTTGATAAACTTTTTTATTGTTGCATCTTGTTTTCATCTTGTTAGCCTCGATGGATGCATTCCCCGATCTCATTGTAAAGGTGTTGGTTCCGTCCTCAAAGGGTACCATATAGTGGAAAGATAGATCATGCCAGTTGTGGCAAGATCCATCGGAGAATAGGGTGGGGATTATTGTGGCAAGGTGGTCTTAGTACCGCCCACCCCTCCAATGCAGATGTACTCCCCTTAACAAGGAAGGAACTATGGAAAAACAAATCTTTTGTCTCCACGTGCTCCACTCTCGGTTACCCAATTCCTCTCACCGCCTTTACTCGCTTAGTAGCTAGATTGGCATATAGGAAAGTTCACCATAGTTGCATATCAAGATAATTTACCTTTTGTGTCAAGTAAAATTTGAAAAAGAATTAAAATTTGGTGTAGAACCTATTCACCCCTATAGGTTCCCATATGATCCATTTCCATTGGTATCAGAGCCTCGGCTCTTTATTCGAGCTTTACACCCTAAGAGAGTATGGGTACTCATGGAGATTGAAGTGAGGATGTGGTTATGGTCACCATGGATGACATCAAGAATTTGGAAACAAAGTTGACTAAAACTGTGGAGACCCAGTTGCAAGAAATGTGTGAAATGATAGCGCGTCTCTTTCCACCCACAACCACACCTCCCTCTCCCACTAAGGACAAAGCTAAATATAACTCCAATGAAGAGGAGGTGGATGGTGAGGATAAACTTAAGAGTTCCTTTTCCAAAAAGGGAAGTGGTATGGAGGATTATAGTGAGGCTTTTCTCATTTACACTCTCCTGACCTCTGGATCCCTCATCCTCATACAAACAATAGGGGTTATCCACCAACAAGTGCATCTTATTTTAGTCAATGGAATATTTTGATGAATATCATGTGTAGTTCATCCATTGAGTTGTGGAAGATCAACGAGGTTGGAATCAATGTTGTGGACCCAACCAAAATGATAAGAAGAGAAGTTGTTGACATCCAACTCAATGCTACCACTTTGCACATGATCCTACTAGGTATGGGTCCCAAGGACATACCACATATTGAACATTTACACATAAAGGAAGGTTGGGATGACGAGTTGTTCATCGGTCTACATGATGGTTGGTGAGGACCATGAATATATGTATAAAGACTCAACTCCATTGCCACAGTTTAGAAATAATGGTGCCACACACATTGATGATGCATGGATTAAGAGAAAGTATGTTGGTGCTCTCATGCCATTTGAACCCACTGATTTGAAGAGCTTCAAAGGAAGACACAACTACCACCTTATGATTTCCAATGAAGTTATGGAAGAGATGGCCTCATTCAAGGTTGCAGCCAAAAATGCTGAATTTGCTTGGGTGCAGGAAATAGGTATGCAATTTTTTTTAATCTTTCCTTGAAGTTCAACGTGGCTAAACATGAAGAGGAAGAACGGGACATTGATATCACTGCCATGAGCGAAAGAAGAGAAGAACTTAATATGTTAAGCGACATATGGTAAGTACATGGCCTTTTATTGTAAGATCCCTCCTTTATAAAGGAAAAGGATCCCTGTGATTGCAATGCTAGTCCCTGGATCAATAGCTAGCATCCACAGTTAAGATGTAATATCAAGAAACAAAGGTCATAATACAACTTTATAACCAAGAATAAAATAATTCATTACATCTTACATAGCTCATTTGGCTATCACAATACATTGCAGCAGAATATCTATAAGCATGGGGTCCTTCATCTTCAAAGTGCCGCAGCAAACATATTAGTTGTAGACTTGTAATCTAATCAATAAACTTCACTATCACCAAACCAACCTGCAACATTACAAGTTAAGCCACAAAATTGATACATTTGAATCGTATTGGCAAGTTTCACTACTATGTGAAATAAATGGATCCTAACATTACATGCATATTTGGCTAAGTAGGGTTTTAGGCTCATTTGTAAAGCAGTATAATCTATCCTATCTTTTCAAATTAGTTTGATCTTTTGTCAAATCTTTCTGAACTCCTTGAAACCTCCAAGTGCTTCAAGTCTCTTGTTGTCTCTTTCAAGTTTTACTTTTAGAAATTGGAATGTAGATTTTCCATAGCTTGGCCGTGGTTGCTCAGTATTGTCCATAGCAGGGGACACGGCTAAGTACTTGAATTTTTATCTTCTGCAGAAGTTGTACACATTACCAGATGACACAATCTCATCTTGATGCCACCGATGGCGCTGGATAAGTACTCACCAAGATAGAGTCTTGGCAGATTGAGAATGTGATGAAGTCTTTCCATAGAGTCCTCCAATACACAATGCTAGCTTGTCTACCAGGCACCAATGTAGGGTTTCAAGTTCCCTCATTCTAGTTAACCTGGAGAGGACAATGCATGGGTCTTCCACTATGTAGTTGACTAAGACAGTGCCCATTTAGCATGTGGCTGTACACGGAACCCACTGTACGAGAAACATGTTAAATCTCTAAGTCCCTGGGTGGTTTTCTTCTAGTGCACAACAAAAAGAGATTGCCATATAAACATGGTTCCTCTTGTTGCCACCTTGTCCAAAACTTGAGCATCCCAGGTGGTTTATTGAGTACTTGTTTTATTATATAAAACATAAGTCTTTTCAATACTTCATATAATCTCAACATGTATCCCTTCTCAATATATATATAGCAGGGCTAAGCATATTACAACTACATTGTTTACACTAAGGAATATATAAGGGTATCCTATTAGGATTTTAGCATAGCAACATATAGTAGACCTTATCATGCATGTTTCAAAATCCACTAAGTGTAATGAAAATAGTAGGACTTGGATGATAGTGTCACTTGCCTTTTTGGTAGAGGATGTTGGTTCACTTCTTGATCTTTCTAATATCACACTCTTCTAACTTCACTACAAATCAATCAAGCAAACATAGATTCAACTAGCATTCCAACCAATATTCAATCAATTTAGCACACATAAAATAATAGAAACAAGGTCATGCATGCAAGCATGCAAAAGATAGTTTTATTTGCAAAGGTGGTTTCTACTAGGCTATATACATTGTAAGGTTCAAAGTGTTCATTTTCTAAAGTGTCAAACCCATTTGCAAAAGGGTTTTATCTATAAACCATTTTTAAATCAAACCATTATTTCATGTGGTGGAAAATGTTTTTAGCAAAGCAACAATTTTACTTTGTTCAACAAATAAGTTGTTAATTCACAAAGCTTGGTGTTTAGGGTCAGTATGTTTGAATCAAAACATTTTCCAAAGGTTTTTCTCAAAAATCATTTCCATATCAAAATCAATATTTTTATTTGACTAGAAATGAGCTAATTCAATTATTCAATCCTAATCTTCACAAAATACATTTTTAAATCCATAAGTAGGTTCCTAGGGTCAGTAGGTTCACAGCCAACCATTTTGCAAAGATTTCATCTCCAAATCAAAACTAGAACAATTTTCTTATTCATAACAAGCCTACACAAGGTGCTACAAAAACAATCATTTTACCAGAAGCTTTTACTAAACAAAGTGCATGGTTGGCTAGAACTTGTTTTTCTGAATCCATTGATATAAAGTTTGCAAAATTTGGACGTGTGGTTTGAAAGTTATGGATTATTCAAATTTGAACATCTAATAGATCTATTAATTTCTAAATCAAAGCGAGAGTGACCCACGTGTCATGTTTTCATTCGCTGGTACCATTTCGGTTGGATCAGGCTCTAGGAGGCGTTGGATCTAAGTTGGATCGTGTGGCACAGAGGAACCCGTACCTCTTCGTTTAATGAATCCATCTAAGCCGCCAGATGGAGATCCAGCAGTCTGCACACTGGACCAAATCTGGCGGTGCCGGCGGTGGCTGGCGGAAGCGTACCGCGGTCGAAACAGCGTGCTGGTCGATGAACCGGAAGCAAGGAAGGCAGAGGAGGGTCTCACCAGGTACTCGCGAGTCGAGGTGAAGCTCAAGGTGGTCGCGAGGTGGCAAGGGGTGCACGGGGGCGGGAGTAATCGCTCGTCGGAGTTGCTGCGGGCGGCGGTGCTCTCGGGTCATCGTCGCTGGCGTCGTTTGGGACCACGCTAAGCCAGAGGAGAGGAACGGTTAGATGCGCACAAGGGTCGCGTGTAAGAGAGCATCACTGAGAGGTGCTAGGGAGGTCGAGACTTACCAAGGGAGGTTGCCGGAAAAAGCAGGCATGGCGCTCGATTGATAATGACCGAGCTTCAGGCTGTGAGAGCTAAAGCTATGGCGGTAGCATGAGTCTTTGGAGAGCATGCTTTCGCGTCACAGTGAAAGCGAGGCGGTGGGGTGTGGCGAATTTCTCTGGAGCAGCTAAATCGGGCGATGGCGGGCGAGGAAAATCAGGCACCTAGAAGCAAAGAAGGAAGAAGGCGGCGAGGAAATGGCGAGTAGACACAGGCGGTTAAATGGGCATAGTCCTTTGGAGGAATCAAAGGTAGCCATCAACGCGTAATCAACGCCCGAAGTTACTCGCTGCAGCGGCGCGGTTTGGGGTTGAAGAGCGGCGGTGAGGTGGCGATGGGACTGTCATCGTGAGGAAGAGAGAGGGAAGTGGGGCTGCACATGCAGGGAATTTGCATGGGTGCGTGTGTGGTGAAAAGCAGCAGCGTGGGGGTGAAAGTTGGGCTGTGGTAGGCTCTTGGGCGGATGGGTTGGGTTGAGTTTGATTCTTTTTTATTGTTCTGAATGTCTTTTTCTTTTTCTGTTTGGTTTTCTGTTTTGAAATTCATTCCAACAGTTCAAACAACAAATGGATTCAAACTTTTGCCAAGCTTTGTATTGATTTTAGTTAACTAACACAAACCAAAGTCCAAAATAAAATAATGTTTTTATTCTTTTAGGATCTATTTAAATAATTAAATAATAGACCTTAGTTATTAATTCAAATAGGATTTGTTTTATTAAAATCTCCATTTGAAAGCTAAATATTATCCAAACCAATTTAGTAGGTTTTTATTTGAAAATACAAAACACTTGGATCATTTATTTAAAAATAAAATAACAAGTTTTAGTGTTTAATTAAAATGGGAAAAGTCTTTACTTTAATAAAATTGGATATTAATAAATCCTCATTATTTTATTTAAACAAACCTTTACTCTTTTCATCAAATAGAAATATTTATTTCCAAGCTTGGACAAGGTTTAATTTGGCTCTATAAAAATACTCCTTTTTATATTTCTACCTTTGCTTTTTGAAAACCAAATCTTTTTTATTAAAGATCCAAAATAGCAATTTCACATATTTAATATTTTCTTTATTAATTGTTTATCTTTTCAATACCTTTAAGATTTGTTTGATCAAAAATAGGTTTGAAGGTTTCCAATTGGAATCAAGAGTTTCTTACGACCGAAAATCAACAAAAGTTTTATTTTATTCATTTATTTTCACATAACATGTTTGGAAAATCTTGGGATGTGACATTTATAAAGAGTACTTTTTGAGAGATCCCACAATGTAGAAATGGTTCAAGCGAAAGAAAGGAAAGTGGTTCAAAACTATGGTGTTTTATAATTGTGGAATCATTTTCATTTTGTTCTTTGAGTTCCCCTATCAAAATAGAAATACCATAGGTATACTTGGCTTTTTTTTTAAGGAAAGGTCAAAGTTTCCACTCAAGAAGACTTTCAATAAGAAGATATGTGTAACACCTCGGATCGGCCCTCGGAAGTTTTAGCGATTCACCTTAAGCTGCATTCCACGTAAGAAGACTTTAATAAGAAGAATGTGTAACACCCTCGGATCGGCCCTATGGAAGTTTTAGCAATTCTGTGAACTTCATGAAGCTTGATTCAAAGGTGCCCACGAGAACTTTAGTGCAGGTGGAAAAAGTAATACATTACACATTAGTCCACGATGGGGCCCATAGAACATATATATATACAACAACGACTCATGAGTCAGAATTCAGATATATAGTACAAAGATCCAAATCACCTTGAAAATGCTACAACTTCGATTATGGATAAGATGCAAATGGGGTTAAGAGCCACGAAGAATAACCCATGGCGTACATAACCCTGCCCAAGTAAGCGCGGAAGGGTAACCTACCTTTAATGACGTTGATCTCAAATATACTACAACTAAAGGGTGTGCAAAGGAAAAAGCAAAATAAATGGGTAATGCGTCATCTGGGGCCGAGGAGCCGAGATTACCACGTGGTCGGCCAGGTCACCACGGCTGATTTGAATTAATTGGTCCTAGCCTACATAGTAGCAATGGTGGACTAAAGCGACAACGCCAACATGTCTTAAACAACCTATAGAACTTCGATACAATTGTCGTAAATACTCGAATGGAATGCATGAAAAACCTATTCCGGACTAACATGATACTACCACGAAACATACCCATCCGGTCAAACTTTAACTTTCCCCCTATGAGATAATGATGAAGAAATGTGAAGAGAAATCACACGGATTACATAGAATTTTATTCATTCTTTCAATGGCGGTTATTCAACTTTAGTCATACTCGGGTACAAGTCAAATTATAACTTGATAAAATTTAGTTATTAGTTGTGTATGATCCCGAGGAATACTATGCTCCAAGAGTCGTCATATAATAGTGGACATGGCATAAAAGATTTAACCACCACTTGCGGGTGCACTCAAATTCCTGCTACGCACTTTGACCCTTGTTTCCAATCAATTCATACACCCATCAGGTATGTCAGTGGGGCCCCCACATTCAGACATGGCCTTTCAAAGCAAGCACATGGGGCCACCACTAAGCTACCGAGCAAGTTGTGCTTCAAGCTCGAAGGCGGACCCGAGGAGGTTGTGAGATTGGCCAAGAGATGTGACCGGCCATAGGTATAATCACTCCACATAGCGACCCACATCCTGTGATACAATAAGTAAGCGCTCATCGAGCAACAGAAAATAAACAGCATTAAAACCCCCAAACCAGTTTTGACCCGGTATAGTATTTGGGAAATCAGGTACTAAGCCGTGGGGTGCTCATACACCCCACATGTGGTTAATTGCTTTTCAGTCTCGAAGATGTGTCAAGACTACGTGTCTAGGTGGACACAAGTGGGGCGATTAACAACCTTAAAATCTCAATTATTACCCACAATGCCTCTTCATTAATTATATCTTTTTAATATTTAGTACTTAACAAGCTATAATTAAAACCATGATCATCTCCACCTTTATGAATATAGCAGCCCCCAACATCAGGTGGAACATAAAGTCGTGACCTTGAAGGAAGCACCTAAACAGCTGACTCGAGCTACTTAAGGATAACTATCTACCAAAACAACTAGCAATAGGAGTGTGTCCTGAGGCAATATAAAGGCTATAGGGATATATCGAGAAATTAACGGAATCTAAAGCATGCCAACATAGATAACAATAGATCAGCAGGAGGTAAGTAAAAGACTATAAATGTAAAATAGCTAGAAAGGGTGAGAGTGCACAGTAAGCATTACCGATGATTCATCAAATATGGGTGCGACACTTTTACAAACTCCATCGTTCCTAGTAAAAAATCCGTGAAGAAGCAAAGCACTAAAAAAACAACGAATGAACTATTTAATACTATGGCGAACACCGGGCATGATGCATGTATGATGTATGACATGGAAAATATGTAGTGCAATTTGGCAATATTAAGCGGGAACGGTCCAGCAATTAATTAATAGGATCATGTTGTTTAAATACCGCATTTTAAATATTATCTTAACAAGGAAAAATATGTCATCGGTTTGCTACACAAATTTAATTGGGCGTGCATATGGTCTCCGTATTTAATTATGATGTGAATTGATAACAAACCCCCAAAAATAAACATGTATGCAAGCATGACAATTTAATATACAAATTAAATATCATGTTATAAAAATATAGAGGCTTAGGGTCACACATCGTATTAGCGATCTTGGGATCGAGGGTTGATTCGGTCTCGGCAGCAGGATCGGTCTTGAAAATGGCCTTTGGATTACGGGGAAGAAGTACTTGAGGTTCCTACGGCGATTCTTGAAGTGTCAAGTCTGTTTTGGAGAACTTCGGTCCTTGGTCATCGAGCACCACACATCTAGTTCCACCCCAACATCACTTCAATAAATCACACATCGAGGTCACACAGAGGTCACTGGAACTCCAATGAGGAAAAGTCCTGGACAACATGTTGCAGGGGGAGTACATACAAGTATGAGGCGAATACCTCATTGGCGTACTCGGGAAGAGGATACTAGAACAACATAAAATAGCAGCACCAAAACACCATCGTGGCCAACACGTGAACACAAATAAGATGGTGAAAAGGTTTGCGAGCATCCTGCGGTGGTCTTTGCTTGAGTAGTGGCAGAGAAGGGATGATGATAGTTCTCGGTTCTACGCAGAGAGGCGGTGGGATTTGCGGCTAGAGCATGAAAGGCGGGGGCCTGCAGCTTCTCTGGAATGCACTGCGACGGAGGCGGGCGTCCTTGATGCCAAAACTTACGGACCAGTAGCTTGGCCGGAAGCAGCGCGACCTGAGAGGCCAACCGATGGTTGGGCTCGCTGGCCAATGGCTAACAAGGATAACGAGACGAACAGCAACGTGGTGAGTAGGAGGCAGGCGGTGTGAAGGAGGAATCGAGGATGGCGGGGAACATAGTCGGCATGGGATCTGTGAGGCGTGAGAACACTTGAAGTGGTGCAAGGAGGAGGTGATGGCGGTGGTCTAGCGGGGTGGAGGAGAGAGGTCTCGGTGGCGTGGGCAGTGTCTGGCATCAAGACTTGCGGATTGAGGGAGAGAAGAGCATCAGGGGAGAGACAAGGTGGGCGGGCCCGAGGATCGCGTGGTGGGGTCGGGGAGTGAGTGGGAGGGTTTGGGTTGGGTGTGTCGTGTGTGGTAGGGGGTGATGTCTCGTCTTTGTGGGGTGTGTGTGTTTGGTCAGGAGAGGTGGTGGCGATGTTGCACTTTTGTGGCTGGGAGAGGGAGTGGGGAGGGTGGGTAGGTTAGGGTTTTCCATATGGGGTTGTAGCTTTGCTAGCTGGGCCATTAGATGCAGTCAAGGTGGCCTCTCTAGGGATGGCAAAACTATTTTATATGTATTAGTTTTATTTCTTTTAAAACAAAACATTTTCAAAAGGTTTTAGACAAATAAAAGATCAGGATGGATCTAGGGTTTCTATTTGAGCAAGAAGCGAATATCTAGAAAACAAAATATGCCTTTAGAAAATAGTTTTAGGCGAACAAATGCATGAGACATGATGATGCTCAAATTCAATATGGCATGATCAAATGAGCATGCGGTCATGATGATGCACAAATAGCGGCGATTTTCTACAAAAAGTAGTGCTTTTTACCGGGCGCTACAATTTGACTACTAACAATGGATCTCGCCCGAGATCCTCCTCATAGTATGGGAAGAAGGCCAAGATTGAAGTCTTCTTGCTTTGTCTAGATCTTACATTGACACCACTAACAAAGATTCTTCATCCGTATTGAACTTCAATGACACAACCAACAAGGGGTTGTGGCTCATATTCATCGAGATGACACTCGAGGACAAACCAAGATGAAGTCGAGGTCTAAGATAAGGCCACCTCAACGACAAAAGGATGAAAAAGATGCCATCTAATCCTTTGCAATGTACACAAGCGAATAGATTGAGTGCGAAGCATGGGGCCAATCCATCACGCACCCAAACTATTACTTGCACATACGTGAAAAGCGTGCAACCATTCAGGAATTTGGGCGAAGATCTTCACAAAGAGATGTTCGAAACAAAATAAGTGATCAGGATCTTCATCCGTCTATTTGTAGAAGAATTAAATGCGTGAAGGGCTTTGAGAACACCCCGAGAGAAGATACAATGAAATTTTTAGTGAATTTTCGGTCCACTCAAAGGTACAGGAAGACCCTCGGATAGCATGAAGGTTGAATAAGTGGAAACCGTTATAAGAGGAGAAGCAAACCACAAGGTATGATGAAACCCAGCGATGAAATCCTGGACTCAAAAGAAAAGATTAGGGATAAATTCAAAACCATAAAGGTAAGAGGAGAATAGAAGAGGGTAAGGAGTAAAAATAGACCTAATCAGATCTATCCAACTGAATTTTCCAAAATAGTTTGACACTTTAGCGTCGGTTAGCTAGGTTATACTATAGGATGCACTAGTGGAGTATTGTAACAGGGCTGCGATACCACTTTCTAACACCCTCGGATCAGCCATATGTAAGTTTAAGCGATTCTCGCCAAACTTCATAGAAACAATTCATAGTTGCCCACAGGGAACTTTCATGCGGGTGAAAGCAGTAATACATTACACAATAGTCCATGATGGGGCCCACAGAACACACACACACACACACACATATATATATATATATATATATATATAACAACGACTCATCAGTGAAGAATTCAAATATATATTACAAAGATCGAACACCTTGAAAACGCTACAACATCCAAGTATGGATAAGATGAAAATGGGCTAAGAGCACGAAGAATAACCAATGGCGTCCATAACCTGCTTGAGCCAAGCGGAAGATATGCTTTGCTAAAAACATTTATCTTAAACCTACTACAATAAAAGGGTGCCGACAAACGAAAGGAAAAATAGGCGATCGTTACTATAAGTCCATTGCCGTCGAGACTTAGAATTACGGTGGTCCTCTCCTACATAGGTATAATTGGTGAAGAGCGGCGCACCATGCACTAAACAACCTATAGATAACTCGATACAACATGCGGACTGCTCCAGATAGAGATGAGAAAGAACTATTCTGAACTAACTGATACTACGACAAAACATACCCATCTGGTGTTTCCTTGAGACAAACTTGAGGAAGTCATACGAGGAAACTAACATGATTCGCAAATTTTATTCATTCTTTCAATGGTGGTTATTCAACACTAGTCATATCAGATAAAAGTCAAGTTATAACAATAAAAATTTAGTTGTAGTTGTCTATGATCGAATCTTTTCTCCAAAGTCATCCATAACCATGGACATGGCTTTCCCAAAGATTTACCTGAGGGTGCACCAAAGTTTCCACACGCCATGACCCTTGTTGCGGATCAATTAACATACACCCATTGGTATGTCGGAGGGGCCTAGGACATGGCCTTTGCCAGATCCAAAGAAAGATCATGGGTCCACCCACTAAGCTACCCAAAACAAAAATGCAGAGAGCTCGAAGGCAGACGGAGGTTGTGAGATTAAAATTGGCCAAGATATCAGGCCATATGTATAATCCTAAACATAAGACCACATCCTAAACAATACAGAAGTAAATGCTCATAGAAACATAGATAATAAACATGGAATAACATGGCATTAAAACCCCAAACTAGTTTGTGGCCCCCGGTACAATACTTTGAAAGAAGGTACTAAGCCGATAGGGGTGGTCATACACCCCACATGTGATTAGCGCACTTAGTCTCGGAACATGTGTCAAGAACTCGGGTCTTAGGAGGACACTGTAGGGGTTCGTAGCATGGAAAACAAAAAAATTCTACCGCATACAAACAAACAAGCCAAGATCTATCTACTAGATTGTAGCAACGAGTCGATAGAATAACTCACCCTCGAAGATTCCAAAGTGTTTAGCGAGGCGGTTCTCGTGGGTGATGTAGTCGTACTCTTCGATCTCAAGATCGAGTAGGCGATCCTTCCGGCTGCGTTCCCAGCGCTCCACTTAATCAAGTGCGTTGGGTCACGTTCGGGAGGTACTAGAAGCCTTCCTCTCCTTGTTCCAGCGGCGGCGGAGGTTGTAGCACTCTCCTCGCGATTCCGGCGGCTATAGCGTGGTGCAGGAGTAGAGGGAGATCTGAGGCTTTGCCTTAAGCCGGAGGCAGTATGGTGGACTATGAGAGGCTCCTCGGCGATCTAGGGTTTAGACACGCAGGAGGAGGTGCTATGGCGGCGGCTGGGGCTTGGGCAGCCCAAGTCAGCTAGGGCAACCCTAGGAGGCGGCAGCGGGGAGGTGGTGGCGCCAAGCTAGGAGTTTTGGGGAAGGGAACTTGTGTGCTGGGAGGCGCCCTGCCCTTTCCCTTTATAGGTGGGAGGCCAGCCAGGAGGAGTCCCTCCCCAACTCGGCTTGGAGGTGTGCTCGGGTTGGAGGAACTCCTCCTCAACTTCGGTTTCACCTCTCCTCCTCTTTCCAAAAGCTCCGTTGACTTTCAAACTAGCCGTTTGACTTTTCAAACTAGGATTTGAATAAACCCTTTATTTTGGACAGCGATGACACCTAGTACATGATGCAATCATTCCAACTTGTAATGACACATTCATGTACCCCTTCCCCTCCGGAGTGTCGGACATTCAGACCTTCTAGAACATTCCGGTAAAAACACGGAACCATTCTCAACTCCGAAGCGGGACTTTCCTTATATGAATCTTATTCTCCGGACCATTCCGGATCTCCTAGTGATATCCAAGATCCCATTGAGGACTCCGAACATGAGTACATTCGGTCTCTTTCTCATCATTCCATAACTACTCAAACAACGTAATCCTTAAGTGTGTCTCTACGGTTAAGTAAATTATGGGACATGATCGAGACACTTCTCCGAACAATAACCAATAGAGAATACGGAAATTCCTTGCAAACCCACTTATTTCTACGATTACTGCGATCGAATAGACCACTTACATACGATACCAATTTCCCTTTGTCTCACGATAGTTTACTTATCCGAGGTTATGATCCGGTATCTCTGCATACCTAGTTCAACCTCGTTGAAATCAAATACTCTTTTCTCGTTCCGTGATATGTGATCCATGAGCCAGTCACATGCTTGCAAGATAATTGGATGACATTCCACAGAGAACCCAGTATATCTATCCGTCATATGGATGGACAAATCCCACTATTGATCCATGTCTCTCAACCAATACTTTCCGAACACTCGATGCCACCTTTATAGCCACCCAGTTACGGTGTGGTGTTTGATGTCATCAAAGCATCCATCCGGTAGAGGTGATATGCATGATCTCATGGTCGAAGGAATTAGGTTACTATGTCGGAAAACATATAGCAATTGAACTATTGAAATGACTTGATCTTTATGCTAAGCATCTATAGGAGTATGTCCGTCATATCATTCTCCTAAGATATGATCTTGTTGTTGATAACATCTCAATGTTCATGATAGAAACCACAATCATTTATCAACCAACAAATATTGCTAGTGATGTATAGAGGCTATGCTAGGGACTTCAAATTAAGTTTACAAATCACACAAGTATTAATGTTTCCTTATTAATACTATTATAGCATGAATGTAAACATTTATCTTAAACACAAAGATATAATAACTATATTTATTATTGCCTCTAGGGCATATCTCCAATGATCTCCCACTTGCACTAAGTCATCTAATCTAGATTACATGGTAATATACCGAACACCCATGGCAGTTTGGTGTTGGTCATGTTGCCCTCGAGAGGTTTAGTCAACGGATCATACATTAAGATCTATGTGTACTTTGCAAATCTTTATATCCCATCTTGGATATGTTCTCGAATAACGTGAAAGCGACTTGATGTGTTTGACTTCTTGTGTGACCTTGGTTCTTGCGTTGGCTATGGCACCCATGTTATCACCGTAGATAGACATTGGGTCCGGTAGCACTAGAACCACACCCAGCTCTATAATGAACTCTTTCATCCATATGGCTTCTTGTGAAGCCTCCGAAGCGACCATGTATTCCGATTGAGTTGAAGATCTGCATACAACGCTTTGCTTTTGCCTCCTCCGACTAGCTGCACCATTCAAAATAAATCATTATCCAGTTGTGATTTAGAATCATGGGATGGGGTGTTCCAACTAGCATCGGTGTAACCATTAACGAGCTATTCATCACCTCCATGAAAGAACCATATCCTTAGTTCTTCTCAAGTACTTAAGGATGTTTTGACCGTCAATGATCCACTCTGGATCACTTTGATATCTGCTAGTTAAACTAACAACATATGCAATGTCGGGTCTAGTACATAGCATAGCATACATTAGAATCCTATGGCTGAGGCATAGGAGTCTTACTCATCCTTTCTCTATCTTACTTGATGTAGGACTCAAGTTTTACTCAAGATTGTATTGGGCAACATGGGCAGAACCCTTTCTTACTATCTTCCATTCCAAACCTCTTTAGAACTTTGTCCAAATATGTACTTTGTGACAATGATATTAGGCGTCTTGATCTATCTCTATAAATCTTTATACCTAATATGTAAGTGATGAGCAAGATCCTTCATTGAAAACTATTATTCAAATATTCCTTGACACTATTAAGAAGGTCTACATCATTCCCAATCAACAATATGTCATCCATATAGTATTAAGAATGCTAGAGCTCCACTCACTTTCTTGTAAATACAAGCTTCTCCATAAGTTTGTACAAAACCAAAACTTTTGATTACCTTATCAAAGCGTTGATTCCAACTGGGATGCTTGCTTCAATCCATAGATGGACCGTTGAAGTTTACATACCTTGTTAGCATCTTTAGGATCGACAAAACCTTTGGGTTGCATCATATACAACTCTTCATCAATGTCTCCATTGAGGGAGGCTGTTTTGACATCCATCGCCATATCTCATAATCATAATATGCGGCGATTGCTAACATAATCCTCCACGGACTTTTAGCTTAAGCTCTTTTTGAGGTGAGAAAGTCTCATAAGTAGTCGACTCCTTGAATTTGTGAAACCCCTTTGCGACAAAAGTGAGCTTTATAAACGATAACATTACCATCGACATCTGTTTTCTTTTTGAAAATCCATTTGTTCTCGACAGCCTTGAAGCCATCGAATAAGAATCCACCAAAGTCCATACTTGGTTTTCGTACATGGATCCAATCGTTCAGGCTTCTTGCCATTATTGGAATCTGGGCTCATCATCGCTTCCTCATATGTCTCGGGTCTTCGGTTTTGTCCACCAACATGACACTCATAACAGGATCATACCAATGGAGGAAGTACGAGTTCTCGTTGACACTGCGAGGCTACTGTGTAACTTCAACCAAGTTTCATGATCATCATCATTGGCTTCCTCTCTTATTAATGCGAGGCACCAGGGAACTTCTTCGGTCTTTGCGCTACCATAATTTGAGAGAAGGTTCGATAACCTAAATCAGTTCTACTTTCCTTCAGTCACTTCTTTCGAGAGAAATTCCTTCTCTAGAAAAGGATCCATTCTTAACAGAAGATTTTGCCGGATGCTGTGATAGAAGTATGCAATAGATTTCAACTTGGTATCCTACGAAGGCATTTTTACTGCTTTGGGTTCATGCTTGTCCGTAAAACTTACTTTACAAACATAACCCCAAACTATAAGGAGCGACAATTTAGGTTTCTTCCCAAACCATAATTCATACGGTGTCGTTTCAGCGGATTTAGATGGTGCCCTATTTAAAGTGAATCAAATTTGTTTCTAATGCATAACCCCAAAATGATAGCGGTAAATCTATGGTATCATAGAACAAACCATATCTAAAAGAGTTAAATTCGACATTCGGACACACCATTCTGATGTAGTGTTCCCGGCGGTGTCAGCCCATGAAAGTATTCGCATTTCTTCAAATACTCGCCAAACTCGTAACTTAGATATTCACCTCCACGATCGAGCCTTGAAATTTAATCTTCTTGTTCGTTGATTCTCTACCTCACTTTGAAATTCCTTAAACTTCTTGAAAGTTTCGGTTTATATTTCATGAAATGAATATACCCATATCTACTCAGAGTCATCAAGTGAAGGTAAGAACATAACTTGATAACCACCATGTGACGCCTTTCTTACTCATTGGACCACACATCGGTATGTATGATTTCCAATAAGTCGGTGGCTAAGCTCCATCATACCGGAAAATGGAATCTTAGTCATTTTTACCCATCAGACATCTTTGGCATCTATCAAGTGATTCAAAATCAAGTGATTTAAAGTCCATCTAAATGGAGTTTCTTCATAAACTTCACTCAATGTGAGCCAAAGGCAAGCGATTGCCACCATATAGGTGAATTATCAGCTTGATTTCAAGCGTTTAGCCTCAATGTTGTTGATATGTGTATTTCCTATCGAGATTCAATAAGAATAGACCATCTATCAAGGTGCATGTGCATAAAACATATTACTCATATCATCTGAATAACCATATTATTCTAGGACTTAAACATAGTAACCGTCTACATAATAAAACAAGATCCCGATATAATGTTTCATGTACTCCTTGCGGGCACCAAATAACAATTATTTAAGTATAAAAGCTAATCCGATGGTAGATAAGAAGGGTAAGCGTGCGTGTGAGCCCAGCGATCACATCAACCTTTGATCCGTTTCCACGCGCATAGTCACCTGCGTTCTTTGCTAGCTAGTTTATTCTGCTTTTGGCTTTTTGTTTGAGATTTACAAATATGAGCACCCGAACCGATATCAAATACCCCGAGGCACTACTCCCGACGATACTAATGAGGATACATCAATAACATATTATATCGAGGATATACCTTTCTTCTTGATGTTGCCGTTCTTCAAATCAAACTTAAGTACTTTTTGGGCGGTTGTTCCGCTTCGGTGACACTTCTCCTTGCGGTTAAAAGCACTCGATTTCATCGGGCTTAGGTCCCAGCCTTGGTCTTCTTAAAATCGGTGTGGTAACTTTCTTTCACCCTTCTTGAAAGTGTCCCTTTTTGCTTAGACTTGCCTTTCTTTTTTTTTTTTTTGAATTTGGTGGTCTTATTGACCAACAACACTTGGTGATGCTCTTTCTTGAGCTCCACTTGAGACTGCCGGTTTAA
This sequence comes from Avena insularis, assembly GCA_023614405.1. Classification (NCBI taxonomy): domain Eukaryota; kingdom Viridiplantae; phylum Streptophyta; class Magnoliopsida; order Poales; family Poaceae; genus Avena; species Avena insularis. Next base: position 58,954 of record JAJUPC010000825.1, read on the forward strand.
CACCATGAACAGTTGTGTGGCTGGCAACTTCTTGTTCAATATTGCATGTTTATAGTTCATCTACAAAGTTCTTGTAACTTGGTGGTAGTGATTAAGAGTTGACAGTGAAATCCCCAAAGCATTAGGAATCCACTATACCCAAGCTTTGAGAAGTTTACATTTGCGTGCCCGGACATCTTAAGCACCTTAATGCTCCTTGTAGAGCTGCCCTCTTGCCATCTTTTTTTTTTTTTCGGTTAAGAACTTTTTAGGAGGGGCTCTCACTTAACTTTCAGTGCTTGGCGTGAGTCTCAAAGATCAATTTGAGATCCTCGTGACAATATCCATATGGGTCTGAATTCTCAAACCTTTTACGAAGCTCCAGATTCTAAAACCATACAAGATAGCACGCACTGAACTATAGAGTACTGATTCACTTCCGAGCGAAAGAGTAAACATTCTTTACTTCATCGGTAGCATCAGTTTGAAATTAGAGTCACCGGTAGTGCATCCGGACACATAGGTCAAATTACAAGCTATTGAGGAACTAATCCTCAAATTGCGGAACCAATCCGCGAAGTTGCTTCATTGTATTTTCAACACTTTTCTTTCCTCCTAGGAGCAGCATTAAAATTGATGGTAGGGGCTGCCATTGATCCTACAACTTATATTTGCAATAGATTTGGGCCAAGTTTATGACAAATTGAGTTCAAATTAATAATAAAAATTAATCTAGGTGAACTCCCGTAAAACAATATCCTCACATTGTTTTAGTGATCACTTACGAACCAAATCCACCACATAGGCACCGATCATCCACGAGTTGATATAGTTTCAATGGCGAACAATGGAGTATGTTCATCATATCTACTATATGATTCATGCTTTACCTTTGGGTGATCCGTGTTAGGACATATACGTACATACTGGTAAATAATTCGAACCTTAGTTTCCATGACAAATCTAAGTGCTCCGTTGTATACTTGAATCTAACACACCGATCTAATCGCATTGGTGCTTGAAACAACAGAAAGCTTTAACAGCAGTTGCTAACAGAATTGAACACTTTATGACTTGAAATTCATGTGCATGCAGGATCATCTTATAAGCCTTTTACCATCGATACTAAACAATACAAGGGTATAAAGGGATTAACATCATGCAATTCAAAATATGATATGATATGGCCTTTTCTTCTTTATTTCCGATCTCCATCTTCTAGCACAGAACATGATCTCCGGCATCATCTGAGCATTGCCATCAAGGTAGAAGTAAGCTAGAAAGCACTCCACGTAATTGTAGTCCATAGGATTCAACTTCAATACAACTACTTTGAATAGACATGTGAGGTCTGTAACATAAATTAAAGACAACCATATGGCTCACCTTGATTTTGCCCAACTTACAATAAGGAACATTTACATACATCAAAATATAATCACAATCATGTGCTATCACGGCACACCTGCCAAAACAAGAGGATTAGGCGCCTCTACTTTCTTTACATACATTTTAAATGGTTTGGGGCTTTCAATAAGTGTGGATTCTAACTACGAACAAGGAGCTACAACATTGATACTAGTATTGTTAATCTTGGTTGTAATTGGATCTTAACCTTCTTTGAGAATGAAGACACCCTTAAAACCACTTATGCAATACAAGTTGCATGTCGGCGTAGACAAGTCTCATGAAACGATCTCATGTAAGGTTAGCCGAGATAAACTGTCCCAACATACATAAGATGCAAAGTACACAAGAAGCGATAGACAATAAAAGCATCAGCCCACCAATGACCATTGTGTTCTGCTGGGTAACGGATCTACATATAGTGCGACTACACGATACCCTTTGTGGGGGTTAAGTAGCATGGAAAACAAAAAAAATTTCTCACGCATACAAACAACCAAGCCAAGATCTATACTGCTAGATTGTAGCGAGTCGATAGAACTCACCCTCGAAGATTCCAAAGTGTTTAACGAGAAGCGGATTCGTGAACGATGTACAATAAGTGCCGATCTCAAAGTCAATGAGCGATCCCTTCCGGCTCACGTTAAACTGGCCATGATCAGTCACACGATTCGGTACTCGGCGAAGACCTTCCTCTCCTTGTTCCAGCGAGGCGTGGAGGTTGTGGCCTCTCATAGCGATTCCAGCTGACTGGCAGCGTGGTGCAAGGAAGTAGAATCTGTGAGCTTAAGCAAGCGGGCGAGTATGGTGGACTATGAGGGAGATCTCGTGATCTAGGGTTTAGACACACCAGGAGGAGGTGCTATGGCGTGACTGGGCTTGGGGCAGCAGAGTCGTGACTAGAGCTGACCTAGGGCGGCAGCTGCGGGAGGTGGTGGCGCCAGCTGGGGTTTGGGGCAGGGAACTTGTGTGCTGGGAGAAGCGACCCTGCCCCTCCCACTTTATAGTGGGAGCCTTGACAAGGGGGAGTCCCTCCCCAACTCGGCTTGGAGGTGGTAGCCAGGTTGGAGGAGGACTCCTCCCCAACTCGGTTCCACCTCTCCTCTCCAAAAACACCATTTGAATTTCAAACTAGCCGTTTGACTTTTCAAACTAGGATTTGAATAAACCCTTTATTTTGGACAGCGATGACACCTAGTACATGATGCAATCATTTCCAACTTGAGCCAACATTCATGTACCCGCCCTCGGTCTTAGGACATTACGGAACCTTCTAGAACATTCGGTAGAAACACGGAACCATTCTCCAACTCCAGCGGGACTTCCTTATATGAATCTTATTCTCAGGACTGTTCGGATCTCCTCGTAGTATCCCGAATCCATTCGAAATCCGAACAACTTGTTGATCTCTTTCTCATCATTCCATAACTACGAACGCGTGAATCGCCGTGTGTCTCCCTACGGTTCGTGAATTATGCGGACATACCGAGACATACTTCTCTCGAACAATAACCAATAGAGGAATCTGGAAATTCATATGGCTCCCACATATTTCTAAGATTACTTTGCGATCGAATGAACCACTTACATACGATACCAATTTCCCTTTGTCTCACGATAGTTTACTTATCCGAGGTTATGATTGTCGGTATCTCTGCATACCTAGTTCAACCTCGTTACTGATAAGTACTCTTTTCTCGTTCCCGTGATATGTGATCCCTAGTGAGCCAGTCACATGCTTGCAAGCTAATTGGATGACATTTCACCGACAGTATATCTATCCTCATATGGATGGACAAATCCCTCTTGATCCATGTGTCTCAACCAATACTTTCCGAACACTCAATGCCACCTTTATAGCCACCCGATTATGGTGTGTGGTGTTTGATGTCATCAAAGCATCCATCTGGTAGAGGTGATAGTCATGATCTCATGGTCGAAGGAATTAGGTTACTATGTATCAGAAAGCATATAGCAATTGAACTATTGAAATGACTTGATCTTTATGCTACGCTTATCTATAGGAGTATGTTCGTCATATCATTCTCCTAACGATATGATCTTGTTGTTGATAACATCTCAATGTTCATGATAGGGAAACCACAATCATTTATCAACCAACAAGCTAGTGATGTATAGAGCTATACTAGGGACTTCAAATTAAGTTTACAAATCACACAAGTATTAATGTTTACTTGTTAATACTATTATAGCATGAATGTAAACATTTACCATAAACACAAAGATATAATAATAACTATATTTATTATTGCCTCTAGGGCATATCTCCAGACACAAGTGTCGGTTAAAAACCAAATCTCAATTATACCCACCGATGCCTCTTCATTAATTATATCTATTTTAATATTTAATTAACCAGCTATAATTAAAACCATGATCATCTCCACCTTTATGAATATGCCAACCCCAACATCAGTGGAACATTGACGACGTGAAGCAGCACCTAAGCATGCGACTATGACTCGCAAGGCCAACTATCTACCCAAACAACCATCAATAGGAGGTGTCCTAGGAAATATAAAGGCTGTAGGGATATATGAAGGGGTACAGAATCTAAAGCATCACAACATAGATAGCAATAGATCAATAGGAGGAAGTACATGCTATAAATGTAAAATAGCTAGAAAGGGGGAGAGTGCTCGCCTGGTAAGCATTGCCAAATATTCATCCAAATATCGGGTCGATCGCACTAACTCATCGTCCTAATCCGTGAAGAAGCAAAGCACTAAAAGAAACACGAGATGCACTATTTAATACTATGGCGTAAGATCGGGCATGATGCATGTATGATGTATTACATGGCAAAAGGTAATTTGGCAATATTAAACGGAACCAGGGTCCCCACAATTAATTAATAGGATCATGTTGTTTAAATACCCCGCATTTTAAATGTTATCTTAACAAGGAAAAATATAAGGCCACCTCTAACTTTGACAAAAGGATAGAAAAGATGCACTCTAATCCATTGCAATGTACAATAGTGAATAGATTGAGTAGTCGCATGGGGCCAATCCATCACTCCAAACTATTACTCTACACATGTAGTAGAAAAGCGTGCAACCCATTCTTGGAATTTAGACTAAAGATCTT
>JAJUPC010000826.1:0-63282 GCA_023614405.1 Avena insularis
GGATCAATAGTTTCTGCATCAGAATTATAACTGTCATCCTGTGCATCGTTCTTCTCCTCCAAGGTTTGATCTTGTGTATCTTGAGCAGTCTCATCTTGAGGATACACCAATGTATCATCTTCCTGACTTGCTTTAAGTAAGCCTTTTTTTCCTTTCAATCTTTTTTAGCTTCCTATTCCAGTGGTCCTAATGGTCCTTTAACAACCGCACCTATTCTTGTAACAACATTAGTAGAAGCAGGAATATTTTATATCATCACGAAGAAAATTTTGATAACAAGATGCTATTTGTTCACATTGGGTTTCAATCATATTGAGGTACTTGTTAAATAATTTTATTTATTGGCCAATATCCTCATAATTTTCTGTTAGTTCGGCCAAAATCTTTTTATGTCTTTGAAATTGCTTATGCAAGTTATTATAAGATTTGGCTTCTATTTTTTAATTCTTGAAAAACTTTTCTAGTTTCATCCTCTTCAGTAAGAACTTGTAAAAAATCTACTTTGTTTTCCTTAACAAGTTCGGAAGGTGTACCTTTTTCTTTCATGGTTTTGTGCACGGGCATAAGATCAGGATTTATCTGAGTATTCCTTTTTCCTTTAGTGCCAAAATCAGGATTATATAAAGAATCATTCTTAGCCCTAGTAGACATCAGTTCCAAACATGCTTTAAAAGTTAAAGTATTTATCGATCCTCCTACTGATGAATCTAGCAAATCTCTGCGTTGAGTATTAAGGCCATGGTAAAGTGATACAAGTTTTTTGCTATTAAACATCTCTATTGATGTTAAGAACCTGAAACACACATTAAAAACCAAGTTTTCTTTCTTTCAAGTATTAGCCTCAGGTAAAGCTAGAAAACCATCAAATCCAAACAAAAGCCATCGATAGAAACCATCAAAAATATGTAGAATCTCATAGCTATCAGTTGCAGATCCTTCACCCGCTCGTATAGCGCTTTGACCTCATCAGTTTCACCTGAAGGAAGTTTCTTCTTTCAGGATCGCTTCCTCTTGGTCTCCGCACACGCGTCAAAGGGTGCAAGGCCATAAATTTGGCTCTCGTCTTCTTATGATTGCGGATGTAGAACCACTTGGCCATCCACCCCTATGCTGAATCGATGTGGTTGAAGCTGAAGTACTACAGATTTGCGCGAATTAAGATTCCACACATGCCAATCTTGTAGTGCCGCCGGCACCCGACTACGTAGTCATGCCATACAGCTTTTTGAAGAGGCCAAAGTGTTGCTCGATTCTGGGCTAGCACTCACAGAGACTAATGAAGCAGGTGAGATGGAAGATGGATTTGGGAGACAGTTGTACCTCGTAGAGAAAAAGAATACCATGAACTAATGCATGGAGAGGGAGAGAGATCCCTTGAAGGACAAAGGCCAAGAACATGACGTGGAATCCAGCAGGAAGATCAGGAAAATCCTCGGCACCGGGAATCCGTCAGTCGTCCTTCTCCTTCAGGATCAGCATGGACTGGCAGAGCTACCACAACTTAGCGACCTTCATGGTGGATTGCCGCCAACCGCCATTGGTGACGCGGCCTCCCTCGGTTTTCTTCTTAGTGGAAACGGCAGCACTTCTCCCAACCCCCGCGGACTTTTTGTCCTTCACCACCGAACACCTCTTTTGCTGCACGCGAAGAATAGAGCTAGGGAAGATTTGGAACATGTCCAACGTGATGTGGAGCTATGGAGACAAAGGGCGGCGCACTGGAATATTGGAGGCAAAGGAGAAATAAAGGAGAATATTGTAGGGGTTTAGTGCCTGAAAACAATAAATTTTCTTACGCAAACCACTAACTGCCAGGATCTATCTAGGAGTAGTGCGATAACGGGGATTCGGTGTGCATACCTTTGAAGACCGAACGCGGTTAACATTATACGGGGAATGTGGGTGATGTAGTCATACCGACGCCGACCTCAAGGTCGTTCTAGACTCAGACGGATCCACTAGCTTCATCTCCACCATCTCAAATGACTCCAATGGCTCGAACGACCCGAGTGCCACAAGTGTAGCACCTCGTAGGGGGTCGCACACATACGGTGCTTGACAACAACTTTCGGACTCTAATCTGTTAGAGGTTGTGGAAGTAAATCTCCTGGATCTGGAATCCCATGATGCTCTCTCGTTCACACATTCCTTACAATGGGGTCGCGGTCACAACATAGAGAGGGAGAGAGGAGGGCATTTGGAGGGAGAAGCCTCAAAGCTTGGGTTTAATTGGTGTATTCAAATACCTTCGTATGCCATCCTTTATATAGGGGGAGGGGAGCCTCCAAATCCCCTTGCATAAGCCATGTGGGACTAAAGGAGAGGAGGGTGTGGGAGGCCACCTTGGCCTTTGGCCAAGGCCCTCTTGGGCCCCACGTGGGGCACCAAGGGACCATGCAGCCAAGAACTCCCTCTCTCGTTTGGTTTGCCCTCCCTCTTGGGCCTTTTCCCCTAGGGAATTGGCCCATTAGGCATGGGATGCCCATTAGATCATATTTAAATCATTAAATAAATATAAATAAATGTATAATTCAATAATTAACATATATTAACATATTATTTAATTCCCTTTGCACCAGAACTCCTTATGGACAACTCGGGACTTTCCCGGAACACTTCTGATATTCCCTTCTCTTTTCTTCAATGATTCCTATGATACCAAAACAATCTCCGAGCATTGTAAAACCCTTAAGTGTTCTACCCCATGATTCGGTAACACTCTAGACATGGTCGAGACCCCACTTGGATCAATTATCATCAGCAGGACCTGGATGCCCATAATGACCCCTATAATCTTTGACATTGAACCATTAAACAGAGTCCTATTCCCTTTGTTACTATGATACTTGACTTCTCCAAGACTTTATCAATGACATCGCCATATGCGGGTTCAATCTCGTTACCGACAAGTACAACTTTACTCGTTTGAGCTATGTCCTCCCAGACCTAGTCACATCTTTGCAACTTTATGGATGTCATGTCTCCAAGTGAGCCTATAGTATATCTCATCACGCGGAAGAAAAATACCGCTCTTGAAACATACGCCAACATGCCCCTATGAATACCTAAAGGCACCTTTATGATTACTGTTTTACCGAGTGATGTTTGATGTAAACAACACTCTCGGGTGATAGTGATTAGATATGGTCTCACTCTAAGAAATTGGTTACTAGGTTTTCATTGCATGAATTTGTTACGATTCTTGTTGGGTATGTCCATCACAATTCACCAAATGAAATGACCCCATTCTCAATTGATATAAATGTCCATGATCGAGAAAAAGTTTATCATCGATTGACCAATGAACTAGTGTCTAGAGGATCACTAGGACTCGGTGGTTTACATATCACAGTATTGATATCAATACAATTATAGCATGATATAAAACCTATTATGAACTTGAAATATGTCAATAATATATATTATTATTTGCCTCTAGGGCATATTTCCAAGAGAAGAAGGAAAACTATCGTGCCTCGTGTATTAATTGGCTAAGTATGATGAATATCACCGTTGATCTATACTGCTATGCATGCCACGCATCGCCGCAAACAGTGGCGGAAGATGTACAAATCATCGCCACCACTCTCTCCACTACGCACAGAAATCAAGGAGACACAGTTAAATATCCCAATTTATGCGTGATGGTCAAATCCCAGTCAGTCTTTGGGGCCCACAACTATTTAGTCCCATCAACACTGCTTACATTGGCGGATTAGCTCACCTATCATCATCAATGAAGTCATTGGCGCTCACACCCACAGTAGAGGGTGGAGCAGGAAACGGCTATAATTTTCTGTGAGTGATAGAGTTTTTGCTCGAGTCTACGACTCGACCAAACATGCTACCTCGACAAGAGTGCTGGTCGCACCCAAAGTACTTCCAGTCTAGTTTTAGCGAACAACAACACAACACTAAAGGTCATGCCTCGAATCCTTTTTGAATCTCGATTCGACTACGGACTGGGGCTACTCCCACAAGAGCGACTATGCATTTGACAAAGTGTGGTCGCTAACGGCATCCAGATTTTTTTAGTTGCAAGCATTCGATATGAATAAGTCCTGCTCGAGTCTCGACTTGAACGTATTACTCGGGGCTAATCCCATAGGAAGGGATGGTGTTGGGGATATACTTTTCGGGTATACCCACAAGACTCACTAACCAGGGTGGCCCACCAATGGGTTAGAGCTTTGCTTCACGGGCGGCCCAGTCAGAGAACGAGGAGGAGCCAGTTCCGGCTTCGACAAGGCCGAGAAGAGTTACCGACTTATGCCTGTAGTATTACTCGTGGTCCAAGCTGTATCTAGTTACCTACTTCAGAACGTAGCAGATAGGAGACCCTAGGTCCCAGTGAATATATAAACCGGCCCTATGGGAGCCTTTAGGGAAATAACCACAATCACAACTTCGCCAGTGCGAACCTCTCTTGTAATCCGCCGATATATTCTTTGGGTTACTAACATGAGTAGGATCCGATCATGAATCGGATCTCGAACTGTAAATTTGTGCTCACCATTCCCGAACATCCAAAGTCTCACACCCCATCTTCAACACTGCGGGACCCCCTATGGCATACTTGACCATCCGACGATAGTTGGCGCCACCGTGGTGGGTGACTTTTAGAGCTTCGTTCGAGTGAATCTGCGTGTGAATCGACAAAATAATAGCTATGGGTCGTGGTCTATGCGTCTGTCCCTCTCGTTCTTATCGACGAGACTTGATTCTGGCTAGTAATCCTGTGACAACCTACACGATCATGCCTATAGGCGAGATCGATATTTACCTCTTGAACTTTGAGGTGATGACCATGGCGAAGAAAATCCGGATCTGCTTTGAGAGTTCAAGATCCCAAATCAAACCCACCAAGCCCAGTGGAAGAAGCAGCAGAGGAAAAATCCGGATCTGATCTCCCCGTCGAGATCGAATACACGGGTGAGGAATATATGCGCTATGGATCCGGCCCTACCGATGCCGTAGCACAAAAAGTACTCTTGAAGCACAAGATAAAGAAGAAGCACTACTTCGTATACCACGTAAGCTCTGGATCCGAATCCTTTTAGTCCTTGGGCTCCCTCAGAACTTCCGGACTTTGAGAAGGAGATGGAAAAAGCACGCCTCAAACCAACACAAGGTGAGCCGGAAACTCCCCATAGCATGGATGAAAGCTACACCTCGCAGTTGACATGGACACCGGAGATTATCCGAGGTCCACAAGCCAACTACTACGGAAAGTACCAACATAAGTTTATCCCCGGTACCAGACCGAAATCCATCTTTACCACGGTATGCACGTTAAGGCTACTAGGGGTCAAAGAAGAAGAACAAGAATCCGACAGAGATCGAGAAACCAACAAAGAGAAAGTTGATGAAGAGATTGAGATGGAGAATCAGGATGGATATTCGATTAATACCACATCGATCGACCCTCCATGGATGGACACATTGTCACCAAGGGTGAGCGTGAAATTCTGAGAGATGCTCTCACAATTCCAATCCCAAGCAGCTTGGGATCTCACTCCGGATGCGCTGGAGAAAAGAGGCTGGACACGGAAAAACACCGCTTGTTTTTTATAAAGATACGCGCATGTTGACTTAAACAACGGTTAGACAATGATCACGCCAAATATGGTCACATTTCAGCGACTACCAAACAAGACGAGGAAGGTCCAGTTCTTGCCAGCAAGAACCCGAATATCCATAGAGATCTATTAGAAGCGGAAAAGCGGAGAGAGAAGATCCGGTCGGTACGCCTCGAGAATGCAGCAGCAAGATATCCTGCGCCAACAATCCGTCTCTGGCGATCCAGCAGGTGTTGTGTTGCTAGACAAATGATTAAAGCAGCACAAAGCGGCGGCGTCATTCGTTAACAGCTGACGCAAAGTCAGAATTGCCACCTTTGGCGGGCAAAACGGCGAAAGACCCCATAGGGATGCGGATCAACGCTATCATCGAGGAGAAGAAGAAAAAATCAGGACCCGGCTCAGCGGCCATTCTTGCGAGCCCCGCACGCGGGCGGGCAAAGTTATTCGGATCGTCCGAAGATGCCACGAAATGGTTTCTCCGGGCCATTATAAACAAAACAACCACCATAGAAGGCTAGAATGCGCCACCAAAACAGGATCGGTTCAGAATGATACCACCCACCAAGCGTCCGGATAGTAACGCCCAGACCATTAAAGAATCCGGACTGTCCTAAATCAAGTAGTGGCAGACCCGAAGAAATCAACATCGAGTCATTATGAGGCTCACACCCATGTGTGACGGGCGCAATCCTGGGGCCACCATCATCCTAAACGTGACCATGAAGGATCCCACCATAGCCATGGAAGCCGTGAGAAGCGAATATTAATGAGCGGAAGGAAAGCAAATCCGACTCCACCATGCAGAAACGCGAGCCTCAAGTATGATCTCTCGCCAAGCAGCCTTTCGTCACGCGTGAGTCAAACATAGAAGCGGCGGCGGTATGAGAAAAGAAAGGCGATGTCGTGGACCCAAGTGCTTTGGTGCGTATCCGTGGAACAAAATTCCAGTTGGCTTTGGTATTGCCCGAACACATCACCTGACCGGAGCATCTTGGCGGATACTTGGCTCCAGGACTTTTCAGGCTTGCTGCGTCGTAGGGAGAGAGAACAACCTAGTCACGTTATTCTCCATATCACGAGGAAGGCGGCTGATCATGGCTCAATGACTACCCGGAGAATTCAATCCATAACTGGTATGATATGCAAAGTCGTTCTTTTCATTGCTCGAGGAACATCGCGGAGGCCACACTGTCGGAGAAAATTGCAGCGTTGCACCCAAAGACCGAACTTGCCAGGATTACCTGGGACACTGGATTGACCGCAGCTCCTGTGAAGGGTAAGCGAGCAAACTAGATAGTGGGTTTCATCGCGAGGACTCTAATCCGGTTTTGTATCCACGGACCCGGTGACCACATCACAGATTTGGGAGAAATGATAGAGCGACAACAAATATGCTTATGCCGATGATGATTCAAGGGATGCTAAATATTCTAGCCAATCCCTAATGTGGCCAAATAGCCAAAACAACAAGCAGCAGCTCAAGAACACCTCGGAGATAAGCAGCTCCCCAAACCTTGCAGGATGTCGACACAGCGTTCAGTTCGGGGGCGAGGAAGAAGTAGATCGTGAGGTCAAGGCAGTGGAACTTCCGAATCTAGGGGCAGAGGAGAACAACAACCTGAAGAACCCATACACAGGCCGACATTGCCAAAAATCCTTTGTCCACCACTTGGATAGTAGCAGATTTACCGACACAAATGCCGAGTGTCGTTTAACGATATAAAAAATATGATCCGCTGGCTATAGAATAGCGGCAAAGAAAAAAATTCGAGAAAGTAAAGGTGCCCAAGGAGAAGATTCCTACATGGAAGAAGTGGATCACCGCTGGCCAAGTCGAGATAGAAGAAGGATTTTCCCACAAAGAAAAGGCATACGTTTGCTTCCTTGGATCTCAATGGCCTAAGTCCAAGAAGGCGGTTCTGTGGGCTCAATGCGATAGTTCGGTTGTTCCACAATTCTAGATTGGTCAAATGTAACCATCACCTTTGATCCACTCGGATGACCCGAGGAAAACACATCGTCGGGGAAAATATCCTATGGTCGTCAATCCTCTTATTGGTGTTTATGACTCTAAAACTCTCATGTGGGCGATGGTATACGGCAGTAACATCCTCTACATTGAAGCGGTCAAGCATGAAGATCCACGAGTAGTTCGCGTTACAGCAGTGTAACTTTCCATGGCGTGTACTAGGGAGATAGGTGGATTCTCTGGGTGAGATTACTGCGGGCGTGTGTCATTGAACCCAAGAAAATTGCGGACCGAGAACCTTGTCTTTGAGGGTGGTACCCGTTCAAAGTGCTTACCACGCCATCTTGACCGACACTAGGTGTTCATGACAATCCTGTTACATTTTACAATCTGATCGCTTCCAGGTCCAAAGGCATCATCACCATTTGGGAAATCCGATGAAAGCATGAAATCTGACGGAGGGATCTGCTTTGCTTTGCCAAAGCCATACTACATGTGGGAGTACCAGGAGAAAGCGCTGGATTCCGTAGTAGTATGACATGAAAGAAGAGGAGGTTGGGAAATGACCCCTCTCTAGGTGATAGTGAAATAGATGAATTCCCCTTGGCGGATCCGGAATTACTTCTACCGGCCCGAGGATCTTATACCATCCGACACGGAGGATACCGCCTCCTCGAGATGAATTTAGCGGTGCCAACCGTGCATTTGGATCTGCCCCCATGTGGTTATTGGGAGGATGCGTGGGATTTAAAACTCTCTGGATCGTTCTGGTCGCTGCGGCGTGAATGAAGGAAACAAGGATCGCGGCGAGATCGGAGAAGTGAGAAGCATTTTCCCCGATTAGCCCTTCACTCTCCTTATATAGCGGTTATTACCCGCGAATTTTTGAAGAGAGCGTTACTACCTGCGGTAATTACACCAATATTACTGGTTGGATTATCAATGGCTAGTTTGACCAAAACTGATGGTCCAACTTCGTCTACTCGACTTCGCTGCCTCCAGCGACTCGATGGTCGCCCGACTTCGAAATCACTATAGCGGTGACTAACTACTTTCTCGCCGACTCGATTAAGCCATGAGAGTAGCGATTGACGGAATTGGTGTTAATTGCGACTAAAATGACTAGTTCACTTTCCTTTGTTCAGGAGTCAAGCGCTTGATTCGATTTAGGCGTGCTGCTTTGGACCCGCATACTCCGGCTGCCGACAAAGCGCTGCGGCGAATCAGCAGCGGCCTCGGGGACTACGAGATGGGGATATGCCTGCGGGGGTATGCCCAGCGGGATGTTTCCTAATTGGCCAAGTGTATGTGATGGGCCTGCGGAGACCGGCGACTGGATCGAGGACTTGGCGAGGACTTCAGGCGAATGGAAGCTAAAAGGAGGCCCGGAAGCATAGCTAGGTCCAGTGGTACTAGGTCAAAGCCTTCGAATCATAACTAATTAATTCGTTTTGCTGAATTTGTAAACCCTAGCGAGGTGAGCCGCATAAACCTCACCTAGGATGCAGCGTGAGAGGATCACGTTCAGCATCATACACCCAAGCGACTTCGCCCGAGCCCCTGGTCAAATCGAGCTTCGCATACCTGTCTACTCGCACCATAATACAATCTAGAAGGAGTAGGTCTTTATCCTCCGGAAATGGCGAACCTGGGTAAAACACTTGTGTCTAAGCCCTCATCTACCGCCCGCATGTGAGATGGATAATTTTGCAGCCGCCCTTGCCCCATGTTCTACTACCATTTTTCGGCACTTGATTGGGCGTCTGCCTTGAGGTTATTCCCACGACATTACTAATGCACATAGTGAAAATATTTGGACAACCAAAAGGTATGAAGCACCACTTGCCTTTTGGTAGAAAACTAGATTACTCCTTGATCTTGCAATGATCCACACTCTTCAGAATTTCACTACTGATTCAATCAAGACACAAAATTCAAACTAGCATTCAGCAATTCATCACATAAAAAAGAATAAAAACAAAACAATGCATGTTACAAGCATCAAAAAGATTGACATTTTATTTGGAAAATTGGTGAACCTAATAAGCTATAAACATTTTAAAACACCTATTGGTCATTTATAAAAGTGGCATGAAACCATTTTAAAAATTAAGTTGAGTGAAAATGGCCATTTTAAAACACCTATTGTTTTGTTAGAATGATTTAAATCAAAGTAATATTTTTGTAGTGTTTAAGCTAAATATATTTTTTAAACAAAAAATTTAGTGTTTTCTGATCCAGTGTTTAAAACAAATCTATTTTCAAAAGGTTTCACTCAAAAAATCATTTTTAAATCCAAGCACCATTTTTATTTTACTAGAAAAGCTTTTTATTCAAAGGAATAACTCGCTTAGTGTCACAAAATATATTTTTTAAATACAAAAAGTTGGTTTTATGGTCAATAGGTTCAAAACAAACCATTTACAAAAGATTTTACCCTAAAATCATTTTTTCAGGAATAATTTTATAACCAAAATAGGCACAAACATGTTTCTGCAAAAACAACCAATTTTCCAAAAGCAAAATACTAAACCTAAGGGCATGGTTGCAAAGGTTTCCTACTTTTTTGATTCCAATGATATACAATTTTTCAAGAATTTGGCCAAGAAAAACAATAGTTATGAATTTTATAAAATCATACATCTAATAGAAAGTTTATGTTTTTTTTAAAACAAAAGGAATTTGGTCACATGAATTGTGTTCTTCTTTGGCTGATCTGGGATTCGGCGTGGATCTACCTTGAGAATGAACCAACGAGAATCTCATTTAGATACTTACCGGTCTTGATTGGTCCAAACGTACCTTTGCTTAAGCAATCTATCGCATCCACAAGATCAAAATCCAACGGCTCGAAACATATATAATAAGATGGCCCGGCGCTGAGCAGCGTGGCCAGCGGCTTACTACGATCGCGGTGGTTCCATCCAAAAGCGAAGGCGAGGGGGAGAGGGAGCAAAGGGTGTCACTTTGGGTTCACCGTGGAGTGCTGATTCTCGGGGAATTGAGTCAAGTAGGGTAGAGAGGATTTCTGGAGGTGGCGTTGATTGCCTCGCCCGACTTCTGTTGACCGTCGAGTGCTTCCAAAAGTCACAGTCGGAGCAGGGCTAAAACCACTTGAGGAAGGCAAGTTAATGAGTCGAGGAAGATGCCTGTGAGAGAGAATATTGTGCGGGCATCAACCCGGAGAGGAGGAGGCGCTCAGGGTTCTGCAGGAAGATCGTGGTCGAAGGCGAGGTGGCCAGTGGCGCTCGAATTCATCGATGTTCTTAGAGCCTCTACAGGCATGCGGCGAGTGAAGGTATGGGCGGATCTGCGTGGGAGATGGGGAGCAAGCTAGTGGGTCTTGGGAAGCGAGATGGTGGCCGGAGTTGGCGGAATCGGTAGCTCTGGCGGGCGATGGTGGTTTTGGGGTCGAATTGGAATAGCCTAGGCGAGAGGGAATCTTGTCTAGGAGGAAGATCAGGGCGACGATGGCATTTAAGAGGCGTGGATGCTGGTGAGGATTGATCAGCGGTAATGGCGAATTTAAGTCAAAATTGGCCTTGACAATGAACGGTGAGTTTGAGGAAGAACTGGTCATAGGGTGGGGAAGATGATCTTTGATGTGGCATGAGCGGTCGTCGATGCGATGGTGAGAGGTGAAATTTGAGAGACTCTTGAGTGAAAAGCGTTTCGTGAGGAGTGAGGGGTTCTTAAGTGGGCTGGAAATGGGCAGAGTTGGGCTAGGTTAGTGGGTCGGGACCTTTTCATTTTTTTCTTCCTGATTTGTTTTTCCTTTTCTATTTTGATTTTCTGTTTTAATTTTATTCAAATGATTTAAATTCTTATTTGATTTCAAAAAAATTCCAAAGTTTTAGTAGGCTTTTAATAGTGTTTATTATTGTATTTAATTAATCCATTTTAGAATATTTTTCTTATATATTCTCTTAGGGTTTATTATTTATTTAAAATAGACATTTCGACTTTATTTAAATAATATTTTAAATATGGTTCCAATACAAATTATTCTTTTTAATTATACTTTTATTCTTTTTAAGTTAATTGGATAATTTTTAATCCACTTTGGTAATTTCATTATTTTTCCCATTATTTAATTAATCCTTTATATTAGGGATTTTTTTATTCATTCAAATAGATTTGAATTTGGTTAATGCCATATAATTTTTATTTGAATATTCTTTATCCCTTTATTTTATTTGGATTTTCTTTATTCCATTTGCTCATGGTTAATTCAAGATTTAAATTGTCTTCCTAAATAATTTTTCTTGGTTATTATTTCCATTTAGTTTTAAGCAATTTGTCTTTATTTAAATAAAATTGGATATTGTTTCTTGAAATCTTATGATTTTATTTAAATAATCTTTTTGTTCCTTTTTATTAATCAATAAACATTCATTCCTTTTCTTTGGCCAAGATTTGAATTTGTCTTTTAAATATTATTTATTTATTTATTTCTTTGTCTTATAAAATCCATATCTTTTTTATTTATAGATCCAAAAATTGGTACTGATTCCAATTTGTATAATTTTATTTAATGTTTTTATCCTTTTAAATCCTTTACCCAGGATTATTTTTCTCATAATTTGGTATGGATTTTAGCTAGGAGCTTTATTAGCTTTGGAAATTATTTCCTTTTATCTTTATTAAATTCATAAGTTTTTACCTATGGCTCCAAATTAAATGAAACAAATTTCTATGGTTTTATAATATTTTTGTTTATCATTTTTGACTATTTATAAATGTTTGTTGATAGATTTTTATATGGATCAAAATCCAAGTCTTAGAAGAGGTCTTGATGATTTCCTTCCATTTTGGGTTTATATTTCCAAAGATACATTCATTGATGATATGCATTTCACTTGATTGAAATTTTTGTTTGGATTCCTTTTATTCAAATTTTGTTCAAATACGGTTTGATGTTTCCATTTAAAGAAACAAAAATATTCTTTTTCACTCTAAATTTCAACAGATTATTTATTTTGTTTATTTATTTTCACATTTCAAAATTTGGAAAATTTTGGATATGATATGAGCTACCACCCCTTAAAAAGAAATCTGGAAGATCTTTTGAAGAGATTCTGAAAATAGAGGTTACAAGTTGGCTTCAAAACTGACTAAATTTTCTACATCCTTAAAGGTTTCAACTAGATTACATCTTAGCTTACTTGGGTCTTGATGAAACTTCTCACGGACGGAGTTGTTTGCATAATGTCCTTTGCCACACTTAGAGAGCATGTGATAAGGTTGAGATCATCCGTATCTTCTGCGGACAATATGATACATAATGTCCTTGCTCTCTGCGATTGTTGCACATCACTCGGCTAATATCCTTCCGTCTTCTTTGGTATCATTGCCTCTTGTTTGTTCTTGGTTCTTCTTCTTTACTGGACATTCATTGGCATAGCGTATTCCCATCTCTTTGCAATTGTAACATTGCACTTGGCTTTTGTCTTGCTTGCTGGGGTTGGGGCATTCCTTCTTTTTGAGGTCTCTCAAAGCTAGGAGTTCTTCTAGTTCATGTTCTTCATATCTCACCTCAAGGTGGGAAATCTTTCTCTCTTCTTGGGGCGAGTCCTAGATGTGACCTTCTTATCCACATAGTAGCAATACTTGGTGGTCACTTTGGATGTGGCCTTATAAGGCACATTTCTGACTTTTCTTTACCCTTCTTGGTAGAAGTTGTTCCCTTATGGAGGTTTGACTGACACTTGATGCATTCCATCTTGTTTCATTTGTTTGACAGAACTATAGGATAGATAGGGCATTGGATAGGGACATGATCATTTCCTTCACATAGGAAACAAGTAACTTGAGATGTGGGGCATTGTTTAGTTGGATGTTTCTCTTCACAATTAGGGCATTGGTCCACATGATTTTTTATAAGTTAATGTCCTATGTCTCCACAAATATTGCAGGATTGAGTTTCCTTCTATAATATCATCCTTGATATCATTGTTGTCACAATCTCCTTAGGAAAGGTTGTTTCTCAAGTTGATCATTTTGATTTGTCATCCTTTGCAACAATTGGGATTAGAACTTTAAAACCTTTTGCATGGTTAGGGTGTAACTCATTGTTGTTGGTTAAAACTGAGTTGTCACTTGATTCAAGCTGGGTTTGGAGTTGCTGTCAGTTGTTCCTCATGTATATCTCTTGGTTGTTATTGTCATGCCATCCTTGATGTTGGAGTCTCTTGGGAAAGTCATCTGTTTGGGTTGGATTAGCAGAGATTAGAGTAGGCAAAAGATTTCTATAAGGAAGAATTCTACTCACACACGACAATTCACTGGCAAAGCAATGTGCAAACAACCACAAACATGCATTCCACTCAAACAACAAAGTTCAAACATATTTTTAGGCAACAAAATATTTTGTGGTACACCCCATAAGTTGGTGTGTTTGATCTAAAATAAACACTAGTATGGTGGTGCAACTTGACCATGGGGTATCCTTGAGATAATCCTATTCTTCTTAGTTGTTTTCTTCATGAATAAGATCACTAATGTCCTTGGAAAAATTCTTGCATCTTGGTCACAAAGATTCAAAGAGTGATGATGGTTCCTTCTAAGTTGTGTTTCCTTGGTCTCCAAGTCTGAGTAATATTTCTTGTCTCACTTGTATTCCTTAGTGATGTCCAAAGTGGAAGTCCTTTGTGATATTGTAATTGAAGTCATTGAGTGATGTTGAAGTCCTTGCTCCAAGTTGAAAAGATGGGAGATGTAGAATCAAAACCAAAAGGTTGAGGAAAGAGTTTACAAGATTGTTTTGTAAGTAAGTTTGGAACAAATACAACTCCTATTTTTCTAAGGGTTTTATTCAATCCTAGGGTTCACAATCCCCTCTGAGCGACACAGTGCTCCCATGCATACATGCAGGGTCCCAACACTGATAAGTTAGAGATCCTGTGTTTACAATGCTAGTCCTGGATCAATAGCTAGCATCCGCTAGTTTAAGATATAATATCAAAAGAAACAAGGTCATAATACAACTTTATAACCAGGAATAAAATAATTCATTACATCTTACATAGCTCATTTGTCTATCTCATTACAATGCAGCAGAAATAACCTTTATATATAGCATGGAAGTCCTTCATCTTAAGTTCTGACGAATCATGTTGGATTGTAGACTTGTAATCCAATTCAACACACTTCACTAACATCCAAACAAAACTGCAACATAATAAGTTACAGCCACAAGATTCAATACATTTGAATTGTATTGGCAAATGATAGTATGGTAGAATAGTGGTATCTATCATCTGTACATATGCATTTGGCTAAGTGGATCTTAACACTTTGCTTTGCTCAAAATAAGGTTTTCCTTTATAAGTTGTAAACTCTAAGTTTTTGTTTGTAAATTCACCCAAGGAACAAACAATGGAATTAGTTAACCTTTACCCTTGTTCACCCACAAGCTTTTAACTTGAGAAATTGGGATGAGAGATCCTTGATAGCTTCCATGTCTTGATTCTCAAATTGTCCATTGTGGGTTGACACGACTAAGTACTTAGATTTTACTCTCTCGAGAGGTGGTGCACTTTCCCCACAAGACTCGACATGCCATCAAGGAACATGATCTTTCAAGCCTTCCCTTAGACCAAATGGGCCCATGCGTTCCAAACCTATCACCCCCTACCACCTTCTGTCCATCGCAGCTAAGTAATTGCAACTGCTGCTATGATCCAGGGCCAGAGCCCATATTGCCATGTGTAGCACTTGGGAAAGCTTCTCAACATTTGACATCTCAAATCTCTTTGTTCTAGGTGGCATTCCACAGAGTGAGATACCACAAGGGTAGGCCATGAAAATGGGGAGCTACGTAACCACTCAACAAAATTCATCAAGCAATTACCATTCCACTCGGTGAATTTCATTTTACTTAGTAGTTTTATTATTAAGCAAAAACATAAGTCAAAAGACATAGCAAAATTTCCATGGCATGTTTATATTCAACCCTTGTTTAATACTAGCTAAGCTAAGCATGATAGTAGTAAGGATCTTAACTTAGGGAAAAATTCTACTAAGGCATCATCTACTAGGATTTCCCAAGGCATAGCATAATTAGTAAAAATTTCATGCAAGTCCTACTCAAGATATTACTAATGCATGCCTACTACTAAAATATTAGGACAAAAGGTGTAGAAGCACCACTTGCCTTTTGGTGAAAGAAACTAGATTCACTCCCTTGATCTTGCAATAGTACACTCTTCAAATTTCACTACAATTCAATCAAGGCACAAATTCAGAACTATCATTCAAACAATTCGTCACATAAAATAATAAAAACAAAAGCTAAATGCATGCAAGCATACAAAAAGATTATTTTATTTGGAAAGGTGGTTTTATAATAAGCTATAAAAATTTTAAAACACATATTGGTCATTTATAAAAGTAGACACCATTTAAAATTAAGTTAGTGAAAATTGCCACTTTAAATCATCTTTTTGTTGTTTTCTTAGAATGAGATTTAAATCAAAGTAATATTTTGTATTATTAGCCAAATATATTTTTAAACACAAATGTTTAGTTTTATGGTCAAAGTGTTTAAAACAAATCCATTTTCAAAAGGTTTTCCTCAAAAATCATTTTTTTAAATCAAAGCACCATTTTTATTTTACTAAAGCGCTTTTTATTCAAAGGAATAACTCCTTAGTGTCACCAAAATATATTTTTTAAATCAAAAGCTTGTTTTTATAATTGATGGGTTCAAAACAAAACCATTCACAAAAGATTTTACCTAAAATCATTTTTAGAATAATTTTATAACCAAAATATACCTAAACATGTTTCTACAGAAACAACCAATTTTCAGAATCAAAATACTAAACTAATGGCATGGTTGAAAAGTTTTTCCCTTTTCTGATTCAATAATATAAAATTTGCAAAATTTGGTCAAGCAGAACAATAGTTATGAATTCTACAAAATCATACACAGCATCTAATAGAAAAGTTTCTGTTTTTTAAAACAAAAGCGAGGCTGGCCATGTGGCGTGTTCTTCTTACGGTGACATTACTGGTTCAGCCTTGGATCATCTCTAAGTGAACCGCGAGGATCTCATTTTACAGATCACGCATAGGTGCAGATTGGCTTGTACCTGCTCGCATAAGCAATCTATCGCATCCACTTCGGATCAAAATCCAGCGGCTCAGAAGCATGTCAACCAAAGATGGTATTTCGGCAGCGATGAGCAATGACGCTTCTGCTTGCATGATGGTTCCAACCAATATAGGAACCGAGGGAGAGGCAAAAGGGGTCTCAATGGGTTCAGAGTGGAGTGTTGATTCTCGTGGTGGTCGCATTGGGAAGAACCGCGGAGGTGGCGTTGATTGCTTTCGCCGGACTTCCACCATTGTTGTCGGGTGCACTCGAGTGTGAGGCGGAGATGAGGCTACAAACCCGCAGGAAGGCAAGTTCTTGAGTCGAGGGAAGATCTGTGAGGTTGTAGGGGCATCAACCCCCAGAGAGAAGGAGGCGCTCAGGGGTTTACCGAGGAAGATCGTCAAGTCAGGGGCGGTGGCCGGTGGTGCTCGAGTCGTCGGCGTTGCCTTAAAACCTCTCAGGTGCTTGTATGGGCAAGCTAAAGAGTATGGGCAGATCGTGATAGGATATCGGGGAGCAAGCTAGTGGAGTCTTGGGGAGCGGAGAAGGTGAGCCAGGTCAGCCGGAACAGGCGCTACGACTGTGGGCAATTGGTGAGTTCGGGCTCGAATTAGAATAGTCTGAGGAGGCCCAGAGAGAGGGAATGGCGTCTAGGGGAAAGAGAGGGGCGATAGGCGTTTAGAGGGCATAAGGCAGCTAGCGAGGATTGATCATGTGATAATTAAAGCAAATTTAAATCCGAAGTGCGCGCGTAAGAAATTAGCTGACAAGCGGCATCGACCATGACATCAATTTGAGGAAGAACTGGTGTGGGGTGGGGGGGATGATCTTGATGTGGCATAGAATTCGTACGTCGGTGGTGAGAAGATAATCTTGTGGGTAAGCGTTTGTGAGTGCGACACGTCGGTGGTGAAGATAATGCTGTGGGTAAGCGTTTGAGGAGTGAAGTTGGTGCGACGTCGGTGAGCTAGAGGAAGTAATGCTGTGTGGGTAAAGAAAGCGTTTAGCGAGGGTGAGGGGGCTGTAGGGAGAAATTTCTGGTCAGGCTAGAAATGGGCGAGTTGGAAGTTGGAAATTTGGGTTAGTGGAGTCTGCAGTCCTTTTCATTTTTCTTCCTAATTTCTTTTTTCCTTTTCTATTTTGATTTTTACTGTTTTCATTTTATTCAAATGATTTAAATTCTCATTTGATTTCAAAAAATTTCGCAAAGGATTTTTAGTAGGCATTTAATACTGTTATTTATGATTGTATTTAAATAATCCATTTTAGAATATTTTCTTATATTCTCTTAGGGTTTATTATTTATTTAAAATGACATTTTGTCTTTATTTAAATAATATTTTAAATATAGTTCAATACATATTATTCTTTTTAATTATTCTTTTATTCTTTTTAAGTTAATTGGATAATTTTAATCCACTTTATTAATTTCATTATTTTTCCATGATTTAATTAATCCTTTTACTATTAGGTATTTTGTCTTCATTCAAGTGAATTGAATTTGGTTAATGCCATATAATTTTATTTGAATGTTCTTATCCACTTATTTTATTTGGATTTCTTTATTCATTTGTTCATGGATTTAATTCAAGATTTAAATTGTCTTCTAAATAATTTTCTTTGGATTTATTATTTAATTAGTTTAGGCAATTTGTCTTTATTTAAATAAAATTAGTTATTGTTTAATCTTATGAATTTATTTAAATAATCTTTTGTTCCTTTTTATTAATCAATAAACTTTTCATTCCTTTTGTTTGGCCAAGATTTAATTTGGCTTTTAAATATTCTTTATTTATTTATTTCTTTCCTTTTCTTTGTCTTATAAAATCCATATCTTTTATTTTATAGATCCAAAATTGGTGATTCAATTGGTATAATTTATTTAGTATTTGTTTATACTTTAAATCCAGTTAGGATTATTTTGCTCATAATTTGGTATAGATTTTAGCTAGGGCTTTATTAGCTTTGAAATTATTTCCTTTTATCTTTATTAAATTCATAGTTTTACCTATGGCTCCAAATTAAATGGAAAACCAATTTCCTGGTTTTATAATATTTTTGTTTATCATTTTGACCATTTATAAATGTTTGTTGATAGATTTTTATATGGATCAAATCCATAGTCTTAGAGATCTTGGAAATGATTTCCTTCCATTTTGGAGTTTATATTTCAAGATACATTCATTGATGAATGCATTTCACTTAGATTGAAATTTTGTTGGATTCCTTTTTATTATTCAAATTTTGTTCAAGTAGGGTTTGATGTTTCCATTTAGAAACAAAAAGTTTCTTTTCCTCTAAATTTAAACAATTATTTATTTTCACATTTCAAAATTTGGAAAATTTTGCGATGTAGATAATAGATATAAATTCCAATCAACTGGCCTGGTGGTGAAGACACGGTACATAACAAGAAGGGAATGATCACAGGAAGACCTCGATAGGCCGTAATAATGATAACTGCGAGGAGACCCAACTATGAGGTTATGGCGAGACCAACCTGTATGTGCGGTGGCTTTTTGGAGAAGGGAACTGAAGAAAGAGAACCCGAGAACAACGGATATTGAGAGCAGCAGAGCAGCGCCCGAGGAAGTGGCGGAGACTGACCCAACAATATCGACCAATGGATCGGGGCCTCAAACGTTTCCATGCATATGATTGAGTACCATGACACATGCCGCGGGCTCTACCCGACCTATCATTCAACTCCGAAAAGGACATGAAAGAAATCCGAGGTTCATCCTACGGGACTTCGAAGAAGGCGACCTTTGTGGCCTCAACCTTGGTCATGTTGGAGATATGCCACTAAGCAATAATAAAAAGTAGTTATTATTATATCTTTATGTTTATGATGAATTTTTTACATTCATGCTATAATTGTGATAGCGAAACATTAATACATGTTAGTGATTTGTATACTTGTTAGAGTCCTAAGTAAAAGCCTCTTTATAATACTAAGCTTGTTGTTGGTTGATAGATGATCTTGGTTTCTGATCATGAACATTGAGATATTATTAACAACATTATCATATCATTAGGAGAATGGTGTGATGGACATACTCCTATAGATAAGTATAGCATAAAGATCAAGTCATTTTCAATAGTTACGTTTTGCTATAAACTTTTCGGATACATAGTAACCTAATTCCTTTGACCATGAGATCATGCTAATCACCATCACTAGATGGATGCTTTGATGACATCAAACACCATAACCCTGTTAACTGCATGGCTATAAAGGTGGCATTGAGTGTTGGAAAGAAATTGTCTGTTGAGGCACATGGATCAAGAGTGGGATTTGTCCATCCATATAGCGGATAGATATACTCACGAGCCCTCTTGGTGGAATGTCATCCAATTAGCTTACAAGCATGGCTGGCTCTGAGGATCACATGTCAGGGGAGCAGGTAAATAGTACTTATCGATACTTGAGAGTTGAACTAGGTATGTAGAGATGCAAGCGATCGAGACCTTGGATGAAAAGTAAGTATCATGAGACAAGGGAAATTGGTATCGTATGTAAATGGTTCATTCGATCACGAAGTGTCGTAGAAATATGTGGAGACATATGAATTTATAGATGCCTCTATTGGTTATTGATCGGAGAAGAGTCCTCGGTCATATACTTGCATAATTCCATGAGCTAGTAGGGAGACACATAAAGTTCAATGTTGTTTATTAGATATGGAATGTGAGTAAGAAGGCCAAGAATGTTGTTGAGTCTTGGATGGGTGATCAAGATATTACGAGGAGATCTAGAGAATAAGATTCATATAAAGGAAGTCCAATTCCGGAGTTAAAGGGGAATAGGATTAGGTGTTTTCACCGGAATATTCTAGAAAGGTCTAGAAAGGTTCACCAACTTGGGAAGGAAGGGTACATGATGTAACATCCCACAAATACCAAACCTAGATCGTATGAAACACTAATCATCAAGATTAAAAAGGTTAACAAAGCACCTAACTAAACCCATAAATGCATGCATATGTGTATGCATAGTTTTTTAATTTCTTTAAAACCACTTTGTTTGTGTGATCCATTGCTTGTAAAATGTTTCTTAGATGAAATAAACATCATCTAAAACATTTTATACACACTTTTCCCTAAAGACAAGTAAATCAAAACAAATATATTAAGTGAATGGTCATTTTGACCAATTTAACTCCATGCCTACTTTGGCTGTCTCAAACTTTCAAAACCTAACAGAAACTTTTCTAGATCTTTGCCGCATGAATGTACTCATGAAAAGAGTATCAAAACCCCACTTTGTGATCATCCAGAAACTTTCAAATGCATAGTTTAAATGACATTTCAAAATTGAATCTTCTTCATATGGGAAGATCCCACTTTTTCAAAACCCACTCAAACAAGCTCAACTTTTCCAAAACCCAACAAGCATCTGCAGAGACTCACGAGAACCAATCTAGAAAACCCACCAAAAATCATTTCAAAATTCAAAACTTGATTTCATGCGGCCATTTCATCAAGCGGAGGTTGCGGACACAAATCAAACAAAACCTCAAACACTATAGTGTCTGCGATGAAATTTAGAGTACAACTTGTTCCCTAGTTGAAAGCTCACACACGATTCGATAGAATCATCTAGAAAGATTAGCCTAACACTGCTAGCACCCTGTGAGCTTGCCATTTGCCATTAATGGTGAGCAATGAGCACACCCATGTCACCCCATTGTGGACAGCAAGCTAGAACAACGACCAAGCCCTGCTTGGCATGTCGAGGCGACCCACAAATCCACCGCCACTCATTGTCATCAGAGCATAGCGTTGCTGAAGCCATGGACCACGCAGCTGCAAGCAGCGCCTAGACCATGCCGTAAGGCGTCGCCCGAGCGCCACCTCGGGACCATCACCCACAGGCCGTAGCGCCTCCCCTCACGCGTGCATACGATCGCCACACGCAAACCCGAAGCCTTGAGACATCCCATTTTGCGCCCGTGCCACTCTGACCCGCCCGCCCGTGAAAAAGCGCCCTCTACCAGCGCCAGAAACACCGCCCATTGCCGTCGAAAGCGCCACCTCTACCCATATGACACCGCCCATTCGAACCAAACCACACCGCCCCATGCACCATGCGACCATGTCGTTGAGCATCGCCGGGGGAGACACGCACCATCCCTACACAGCCTTGCCCATGCCTTTGCCGCTTTATGCAATAACGTTGCCCCAAGCGAGCTCGCGTGCACCAAGCCAGCGGTCCCCTCGCTCGACTATAAATAGATACCACCCCATTTGCAATTCATCACACCATCTCCTCCCCTCTCATCCTTGGCAGGCGTACCACACATTCCCAGAGCAAAGCGAGCACCACCTCGCCCGGAATTTCCTTGGAGCACCGCTCTGGGAAGAATGGAGCCAGCGATTGGAGCCACCCGGGAGGCTGCCGCGACCACCCCCAGAGGATTCGCCCGTCGTTGACTTAGTCATTAGCCGCCTCGCCCGACCCTCGCGCCCGTGCCCCGGTGAGCCCCAGCCACCCCTCCCTGGCCGTGCTAGGTTTCGTTCCTGCATGAGAGCTACTACATAGGCATCGGCTTGATTACCCACCCAGTGAGATTGGATTAGAACTAGATCGAGCGATCCACGTTGCCCCCATACCTGGCGCTTCGTAGCCAGGTGTCACTTACAGTGGGGACACCCACTGTGACTTATTTCTTGCAACCTTTAACGCTTAAGCGAACGCTGAGCAAGCGAACCCGTTAGAATTTCCAGCGCAGCCCAGCAAAATTCAAATTAAATCTTTTCTATTTCATTTTCAAACACACTTCTGTACCCCAACTGAAATCAACCCAGATCGATTGAGTGCCAAGTTGAATGGAACCAATTTTGTTGGAAAGGTCTGTGAATGTAATCAAGCACGAATTGGATTCAAGTCATTTGGATACGTAGACCACCCTTGGTAAAAAATGACAAAGGCGAGCTTTTACGCATTCAAACATTTTCAGAAATTTAAACCATAAAAATCTTTTGAGTTGATTCCAACTCTCAAAAATCACATTTAGCCATACCTTTCAGAATCTACATAAAAATATATACAGTTTACTTGCAGAAATAATGTTCAAGTAATAAGGAATGCTACATAAGCATTTCTAGCCACTTTAATTAATTAAAATAAAGGTAAAACCTTATTAAATTGTGACACCACTTTAAATAAAATTCCCATGGACTACAATATGAGGTGATGACATGTCAACATATGATCCCATATTTGGTTTGGAGAATATTAAATCTTAAGTAGTTTTTCAATGAGTAGAAATTACTTTTCTAAAAATAAAAGATTTAAACCAAGCTTTAACCTTGTAATGTTAGAGATGATGCTAGATCATCTATAGGACCTTAATGTGATGATTGCAAGTAGTTAAGTATTGTTTGGTGATTGTGTACCTGATCGTATTTATTCATAGGCGTTAAATGCAGGCCAAGATCTCGGAGGAGGAAGGAGGATACTACGAAGAGGAAGCCGAGGGAGAACTTCAACCACTTTGCTCTTGCTACCGAGGCAAGCTAACACTTGCAAGATTCTATACCTATGCAAGCTTATATTGACACTGATGCAAGCACTTACTAATCAAGTTGACCAGCATGAGCCAAATACTACTAGTGATTATGCAAGTGATACCCTACCTAAAGTTTACCCCTTGCATAGTTACCCATTTGATACACCAATCCTAGTTTTGCGAACTTCTTACTTTATTTCTTTATCAAAAGCTTACTTAGAGTTTGCCAAGTGGTAGTAGATTTTGGAAAAGCTGAAGGTTGCATAAAGAGCATAAAATTTGGCCTAGGACAGAAACCTTGATATCGGTCTAGATATAAGGTTGGACTTTGAAGTAAAACTCCATTAGTTACCACCTCGATTGAATACTACCCCCCACACAGCAGATGCTAGTGCTAAGCATAAAACTTGATCAACTTTAGATGGGAATCCTTGGTGGAAAAAATGGTTATGTGAAAACCTTGGAATGATGCTGGATCATTCTGTTGAAATGTTTTGCACATGTGTTTCCAAACACTTGATGATTTTTAGTGATGAAAATGTTGAGGCATGAGCCTTAGCCCTTTATAAAAAATGATGGTTATGCGGATGCGATACCATTTCCAATTTTATCATTACAACCACAATACCCGAATATTGGGTAGGGGCAACAACTTATATTCCTTAGTATTAGTTCCCTCACGGCCAAGGTGCGACATTTGAAATTTACCTTGTGAAAGATTGTCCACATGTGCGATTACCAAGATGGCTTTGAGTGAGTCATGGTTGGGAGGCCAAACTCACCCAGCGAGAGAGGTGGTTATACTAGGGCATGTAAATGAAGAAGGTTAGGATTGATTGTCATACTTTGAGTATAGTGAATTCAGGATTTGTTCTGTGGATGTATCAAATGTTGTGGTGAAAGTGTACAATCTCTGCAGAGTGTCAGAAACTATTAGAATAGCGGCGTCATGATTATAGACCGATTAGATTATTATCACATTTGTTCCACCGATTAGACTTTTTCGAAATGACTTGTGAAATTAAATTTGAACTTTGACTTGACCACAACAGTTGTGACACTGGTTACAAGATCCCACTTAGGGGTTATAAAATTGTGACTAGCTTTAGAACTTAGTAGAGATAAATCTGGCTTTTTGCAAAACAACCCTGAGCCTAGTGCCCTATTATACAAAACACCTTACTGACATTAGTATTGGTTTGCGAGGTACTTAAAAGTACTCATGGCTGTCCTGGCTATTCCCATGGCGGACTATGAAGAAGAGGAGTACACGGAGGATATGGACCCGGGAAGGTTCGACAACTTGGATCATCTCCCATACGTCGACATTGCACTGTGACCCGAAGATGGAGCTTCACTCATTGACTGGGTGATTATTATTCTACGTATTCCTGCTTGAAGTTGTATTAAGAAGCTGAGATCATGAGATCCCTATTTGTGTAATAAGAACATGTATCGTTATAATGGATGAAGTACTATGGTATCCAGATTCTGTTATGTCTGCATAAAAATGGTAATCTTGGGATTGCGATGTATGGCATAACAGGCATCTGAAAGAGATTAAGAAAAATCCGAGTGTTATGAGATTGGTGTCGAGACCATCTGACCATAAAGGAGACCCTAGTTAGGTTAGACGTTGAACCCAAAAACTTAGTTTCAAAACCAAAAGAAAACAAATATTTACAAAAACCTATTCTCTTTCTTATCTCTTTGATTCTTTCATAAAAATTCATGTTCCTCAAAACTCTTGCAAAATACATAAAATTTTGACACACTTGATCACTGCTAATCTACTCATCCTCTATTTTTATAGATGGACGTGAAATACAACAAGTTTTAACGGTTGGGGAATGGAGGAGACCTTATCTTTGAGAGGGATCTGGATCAGCTTCGGAACTTGGGCGTCCACACCCCAAGTTCTTGAGACTCAGCTCAATGATCAAGGAGAAGAAGATCTGTAGTAGCTAATTGTTGCAAGTCTTTGAGGAAAGATTGAACCTCCACTGCGGAAGGAACTCGGTTTACCTTAAGAAGAACAAGCGGCTCGATGGACTTGCCGAGCAATGCAAGAATCTCTCTCCGGTACATGTGGGCGAGTATCAATCAGATCAAGGGTACTCGCTTTGAGTTTTTCCCAAGGCGTGATGCAAATGGAAAACCCAGAATCCCCAGACCACCCGAGCTGAAGACTCAATTGGACCACCTTAGCTTCATGATGTATGATCGTCGGCGGGGAGTTGGACAAGCTATGGTGACTATTGCAACCACAAGTCGCCATCATCAAGGTGAAGGATCGGACCATAGCCATGCTAGCAAAGGACCGTGAAGTCTACGTCATTGTCGGCTAAACAAGAAGGCGCGCATTATTGCCCGTCTTCGCCATCGCATCTCATCTCAGGAAGAGACCATCCACGAAGAGACATGCGGTTAGAGGAAAGGAGAATGCGGAGAGGATCTTCGTGGGGACCCTTACTCTTACCTCGCGATAGCGATGATTTTACGGAGGATCGGGCCATGGACTTCTTCACCGATGAGGATGATTTAGCCTTCATGTTTGATAATGAAGATGATGAAGCCACAGACTCAAGGAGGAGTAGAATGTGAGCACTAGCATAGTGAATAGTAGTCGATCCCCTTTGTATCGTAGTTTCGAATGGTTCTTAAAACCATCTGTTTTCCCTTCTTGTGGTGTGCGTTGTATCAGTGATTGAATGAATGAAAAGCAAGTTGCTACCAAAGAAAAATCTGAGTCAAAACTTTAAAAACTTTTCAAAGACCCCAAACCTTGAAAAATTCCCTCTTTTCTCACGATTTATCTAAATCTTGAAGCCAGGTGCCACGTGGAGGAAGTGGTTCAGGCCCGGATCCGGCGCAATGTTGCAGATTACGCAAATGTTGACCTCGACGCTTGAAATTTGAAAGAAGCGGAATGTCAGCCAACCTAGCCACTATACACGGATAGCCTAGCTAGCCCACAACAACCAAGACCACAGAAATCAGGACCACCGGATCTAAGCTCAAAATTTCCCGAATACCAACCCACCCGTTTTCACAAAGTCGGAAGAACCCCTAGGCCGATGATTGGCTGCAAACCATGGAAAACAACCTAGAAGTCCACAGGAGTGGAAGCCAAGGAGAAAGTCCTGTTAGCCACCCATTATTTAGCAGGAATGCGAGGGCATGGTGGAGCGATGTTAGTGCCATAATAGGAGCGGAGGCGGATGATGACACAGGAGGAATTCAAGGTCAAGTTTAGCAGAACCCATGTGCCACCAGGTTTGATCAAGAGAATGAGAGGCGAGTTGAAGAGTTGAAGCAAGGAAGGATGACGTAGTGGAATACCGTGACAAATTTTTGTCATTAGCTAGGTATGCCCGGACAAGATGAACAAGAAGCCAAGAAGAAAGAAAAAATTCCTGAATGGTACGCATGACGAGATGCGAGGCGGTGTTGAATCAATATCCCCTTTGCGATATTGAAGCCCTTGTCGATTCAGCCATCGAGATGGAAGGAAAGATCAACCAAGCCAATGAGAACATAGCGTCGCATGATGCATCAACCGGAACCCATCGGACCCCAAAGTATCACCCCAAACCATATCAGGATTTGCCCAAGAACCAATAGACCCCCTATGACCCGTCCTATCTACCCCAACCGTGGAAACCCTAGACCGGAGAAATCACACTAACCGGCAACTCTAGAAATTTCACCGTGCCCACCCAAGTTCAACTCAACAATGCTACCTCCAATCCCAACAACACTTGGGGAATTGGAAGCAATCTTGTGCTGTCGCAGCCAAGGACAAGTCTAGAAGTGACCTATTATGGTGTGGAATTAAAGGCCACTATTCTAACGAGTGTCCCAACAAGAAAAATGCTACAACACCCAATACCAACGTCCAGCTCAGTAGCAGCGTCGTGTCCACGACGAAAGGAGATTTGCCCTGAAATTCACCAACCGCAATGGCCGTCTTTTTTCTCGCCATCTTGAAGAAGCTCGAGGAAGCGCGGGGCGATAAAGTCTTTGGGTATGTTTTTATGATAATTCAGTACTTGCAAGAGTGTTGTTTGATTCTGGTGCATCGCACTCATTTGTCACCGAAGAATTTGCACTGCACTAGTAAAAAACTCAACCAACCAAATTGAAGCATGTGATGATTAGTACAAATTCCGGATCAACCACCAAGGATAGGCAAATTTGCAAAGTCGTCCCTATCCGAATCCATGGCATAGATTTTATGCTAACCTAATAGTACTCGGAACTAAAGGTTTGGAAGTAGTACTAGGAATGGATTGGATGTCAAACATAAAGGATTGATTGGTATGCCAAGCTATCACCATGACCAGTACCACCGGAATATCGATCGAGCATATATCGGAAACCTTACCTCGCCAATTCAAGTGTAACAAGAGTCTGGCCCAACCTACCATTGACCAAGTTCGGATGATCTGCGAATACCCGATGTGTTTCAGATGTTTTGCGGTATGCCCCAGATCGGGATGTCGAGTTTATCATCGAACTAATCCCGGAGCAGGACCCATAGCCGAGACCCTATAGTATGAACCCGTCGAACTAGAAGAATGAAGAAGCAACTAGATTCCATGCTGGAAACCGGATTGATTCAACCAAGTGCGTCCCATGGAGATCCTGTCTTGTTTGTGGACAAGAAGGATGGAGGCAACCGTCATTGTGCGGATTATCGGAAGTTGAATGATGTCACCATCGAACAAGTATCCCTTGCCCAAGATAGAAGATTTGTTTGATCGAGTTGGCGGTGCCAGGTGTTTTCTAGATTGATCTTAGAACTGGCTATCATCAACTCAAAATTAGATGCGGAGGATATTCAAAACTGCCTTTACCACGGATATGGATTATGCAGGTATCTGATCATGTCTTTGGATTAACCAATGCCCGCTTATTTCATGAATCTCATGAATAAGATTTTTATGGACTTCTAGATAAGTTTGTCGTTGTTTTCGCCGATGACATTACGATTTATTCCAAATCGGAAGAAGAACATGAGCTACACCTAAGGACCATTCTTGGAACCCTTAGAGAGCATCAGCTGTATACC
Source organism: Avena insularis (assembly GCA_023614405.1). Lineage (NCBI taxonomy): Eukaryota > Viridiplantae > Streptophyta > Magnoliopsida > Poales > Poaceae > Avena > Avena insularis. The sequence goes on from JAJUPC010000826.1 coordinate 28,241, forward strand.
AAAGTTAGCAAATGTGAATTCTGGTTACGAAGTAGGATTCCTCGGTCACATTATATCACCGGAGGAATTGCCGTTGACCACGAAAGTGAAAGATGTAGAAGATTGGCAGCCCCAACCACTCAAACCCAAGTTCGTGCTTTTCTCGGATTGGCGGATATTACCGCAAATTATAGAAGGTCTAAATTCTCCAGTGTCGCCCGACACTCCATGACCCAATTGCTGAAGAAGGACAAGAAGTTTGAATGGAGGACAAGTGTGAAGCGAGTTTTCAAGAACTCAAGAGGAGATTGATATCAGCCCCAATCTTAATCATAGGATATCCACGAAACCCTTCGATGTGTTGTGGCGCATCAGGTTGGTCTCGGATGTGTGCTAATGCAAGAAGGCAAAGTTATATCTTATATATCTCGACAATTGAAGCAACACGAGCAAAACTACCCAACCCATGACCTCAAACTCGCATCCGTAGTTCTAGCCCTAAAGACATGGAGACATTACCTAATTCGGATGGGAAATCGTTGTGAGATTTATTGGATCACAAGAGCCTAAAGTGCATATTCACTCGGAAGGAGTTGAATATGAGGCGGAAAGATGGATTGAGCTAATCAAGGATTATGACCTGGACATTCACTATCACCACAGGTAAAGCCAATGGTAGCCGATGCCCTTAGCAGATTGCCGTGCTTGAACTCCATGATTTTGAAGGAGCAACCAAGTCTACACAAGGAGATGGAAGATTTTGAATAGAATTAGTAAGTGAAGGATTTTGGCTAGCATAGAACTTCAGCCCACTTTGATCGGTCAGATTAAAGAAGCGCGAAGGAAATGCTAGTATCGACAGAATGCGTCGTATCGGTCTGAGAACTAGAAAGTACAGATTCACGAAAACGGTTAGAAGGAATTACGTGGTACAAAGGGCGCCTTTGTGTACCATCGATTCGGAGTTGAAAAGAAGTTATCTTGAAGGAGGCTCATGATACTCTTTATTCTATCCATCCGGAGGAACGAAGATGTATCAAGATTTGAAAGAGCAATTTTGGTGGCATAAGATGAAGAGAAATTCGAAGCTATATCGCCAAGTGTGATATATGTCGGCAGTCAAGCGGGGACATCAAAGACCCGCTGGATTGTTGCAACCTTTGCAAATTCCGGAATGGAAATGGGATTACAGGAATGGACTTTATCAACGGACTACCTACTTCTAGTAGGGAAATGACTCTATTTGGGTCATAGTGGACAGATTGTCCAAAGTCGCCCATTTCTGGGCTTCTGCAGTCAAAACCACCTATCAGTTGAAGCTAAGCGGAGTTGTACATCGCTAGAATCGTCAGTTTACCTGAGTCCCCAGAACATTATATCGGATCGAGGAACTTCGGTTTACCTCGAGATTACGGAAGAAAGTCCAAGAAGGTTTAGGAACCGCCTAGATTTCAGTATCGCGTATCACCCTGGACCGATGGACAAGCGGGCGAGTAAATCAAATACTCGAAGATATCTTTGAGAGCATGTGTTAGAATATGGATCCAAATGGGAAGACTATCTGCCTTTTGCAGAATTTTTCTTACAACAATAGTTACCAAGCGGTTTGCAAATGGCCCCATTGAATTCATGTACGGAAGAAAGTGCTCGCACCCTTTGAACTGAGTTGGAAGTAGGAGAGAGTGAGATCTTGGACCGACATCCTCGAAGCAGAAGATAAGGTTCACAAGATTACGTGAGCATCTCAAGACCGCCCAATCAAGCCAGAAGAGTTATGCGATAAGAGGCGTCGAGGCCTCGCCTTCAACATCGGAGATTTTGTTTATCTGAAAGTGTCGCCATTGAAGGAATGCGGCATTTCCAACTCAAGGAAAGTTAGCCCCAGATATATCGGACCTTTCAAAATTTTGAACCGTCGAGGAGAAGTATCTTATCAACTGAACTACCTGAAGATATGTCACAATGTTCCATATCTCATTACTTAGCAAATGTCTCGAAGTCCCGAGAAGAGAAGTGTTCAAGAATATCGATCAGGACCATAGAGATCAACGATGACCTGACCTATCCCGAAGTGCCCATCCGCATATTGAAGAAGCCTTTCGAACTACCGAACCCGAAGCATCAAGTTTCTCAAGATTGATTGGAAGCGAAGAAGCCACCACGGAAGAGAAGCTACACGAGCACGAAGATCACATCAGAAGCGGAGTTTCCTGGGATCTTCAAATCCTAGAGTAATCTTTTTCGTCCTTTTTAAAATCTCGGGGCCGAGATTTTGTTATTAAGGGAAGGTTTGCTAACATCCCAAAAAATACCAGAACCTAGATCATCAAAACACTAATCATCAAGATTAGGGGTTAACAAAAACTTTCTAACTAAACCCATAAATGCATGCATATGTGTATGCATAGTTTTTGAATTTCTTTAAAACCACTTTGTTTGTGTGATCCATTGCTTGTAAAATGTTTTCTTAGATGAAATAAACATCATACAAAAACATTTCCCACACACTTTTCCTAAAGACAAGTAAATCAAAACAAATATATTAAGTGAATGGTCATTTTGACCAATTTAACTCTCATGCCTACTTTGGCTATCTCAAACTTTTCAAAACCTAATAGGAAACTTTTCTGGATCTTTGCAACCTTGAATGTACTCATGACAGTAGTATCAAGGCCCACTTTGTGATCATCTAGAAACTTTCAAATGCATAGATTAAATGACATTTCAAAATTGAATCTTCTTCATATGGGAAGATCCACTTTTTCAAAACCCACTCAAACAAGCTCAACTTTCCAAAACCCAAGCATCAAGCCAGACTCACCAGGTAACCAATCTAGCAAACCCACCAAAATCATTTCAAATTCAAAAAACTTGGATTTCATCACGGCCATTTCATCAAACGAGAGTTGCGGAACCGCATAAATCAAACAAAACCTCAAACACTATAGTGTCTGCGATAAATTTAGCTCTAACTTATTCCCTACTTAGCTCACACACAGCTCGATTACATCAACTAGAAAGATTACCTTACACTAGCACCCACTGTGAGCTTGACATTGCCATGCAATAATGGTGAACAAATCAACCGAGCACACACCATGTCACCCCCATTGTGGACAAAGACAAGCTAGAGAACAGCAGTTTAAAGCCCTACTTGACGTATGGGAGGCTCTGACCCACCGATCCACCGCGCCATCCTTTGTCTACCCGGTATGACGTTGCCAAGCCATGGACCACGGCGCACAAGTCAGCGCCAGACCATGCCCGGCGTGCATGAGAGCTTCACCCTCGACCATCACCCACGAATGGCCAACGCCCTCACCACGTACGCATTACCACGATCGCCACTGTAACCTGTGGTAGACCGCCAGACATCCCGTTTGCCACCCGTACCCATACAGCCCACCACCCATCCGTCCCAGACGCCCGCCTACTGCCGCAGCGGGAAGCACGCCTGCGTTCAGACCAAGCCCCCACCTCCCATGCCCGCGACCATGTCGTTGAGCATCGCTAGGGAGACACCGCAGGCGTCCCCCTACCCGTGCCCATGCCTTTGCTTCCTTTATGCTTGTCGCGCCCCGGCAGAGCTCACCCGTCTTGTGACGGTCCCCTCGCTCGACTATAAATAGAGGCCACCCCGCACGAATCCATCACACCATCTCACTCCCCTCATCACTGACCGCGGCCACACACCATTCCCAGAGCAACATAATGAAACATACCCTCGCTGGAATTTCCTTGCTGGAGCCTGCCGCTCTTGGGAGAAGAAAGGAGCCGCGATTGGAGCCACCTCGGGGAAGTACTTGCCGCGACCACCCCCCGAGTTCATGGTCGTTGACTTCATCATTCGCCATACTTCGCCGACCCTCGCCCGTACCCGGTGAGCGCCCAGCACCCTCAGCGGTCAGCGCTAGGTTTTCGTTCTCACCGGGCTGTCTCGCGTCGACGATGACTCGGTAACCGTTAAGATTAGAACTAGATCGAGCGATCCACGTTGCCCCATACCACTTACCCAGCCCGTGTCAGCGGACGAGGTGGGGACACCCACTTCACGGCCAGCTCATGAGCATCAAGCGCTTAGCAAACCCGGCCGTTAGAATTTCCAGCAGCGGCCAACAATTCAAATTAAATCTTTTCTATTTCATTTCAAACACACTTCTGCACCCAACTTAAAAAATCAACCAGCAGATCGATTCAAAGGTGCACCACTTTGAATGAAAAACCAATTTTTGTTGGAAAGTATCTTGTGAATGCTTAATCCAAGCCCGTTGGATTCAAGTCAGATTGGATCTGTAGATCACCCTTGGTAAAAATGACAAGCGGAAGCTTTTCTACATTCAAACATTTTTCAAATTTAAACCATAAAAGCTTTTGAGTTGATTCAACTCTCAAAAAATCACATTTAACCATACCTTTCAGAATCTATAAAAATATATAGGTGTACTTGCAGGAAATAATGTTCAAGTAATAAAAGAATGCTACATAAGCATTTCTAGCCACTTTAATTAATTAAAATAAATGGGTAAGAAACCTTATTAAATTGTGACACCACTTTAAATCACATTCCATGGACTACAATATTAGGTGATGACATGTGTCAACATGATCCCATATTTGGTTTGGAGAATATTAATCTTAAGTAGTTTTTCAATGAGTAGGAAATTACTTTTTCTAAAAATAAAAGATTTAAACCATTAGCTTTAACCTTGCAATGTTAGAGATGATGCTAGATCATCTATAGGACCCACTTGTGTGTGATGATGGTGCAAGTAGTTAAGTATTGTTTGGTGATTATTATTGCCTGTCATTTATTCATAGACGCGATTATCGTACCGACCAAGGATACGAGGAGGAGGAGGATACTACTGAAGAGGAAGCCGAGGAGAACTTCAACCCTTGCTTTCTACACAAAGGCAAGCTAACACTTGCAAGATACTATACCTATGCAAGCTTATATGTGACAACGCGATGAGCCTTACTAATCAAGTTGACCTTAGCAAGCCAAATACTACTAGTGATTATGCAAGATGATACACTACCTATGCAAGTTACCCCTTGCAAGTTTACCCATTTGATAAACCAATCCTAGGTTTTACTTGTAACTTCTTACTTATTTCTTTATCAAAGCTTACTTAAGAGTTTGTTACTTAAGTGACTGGTAGATTTTGGAAAAAGTTGAAGGTTGCATAAGAGCATAAAATTTGGCCTAGGGCAGAAACCTTGATATCAGTCCTAAGATATAAGGTTGGACTTTAAGTAAAACTCCATTAGTTACCACCCCTCATTAAGTACTACCCCCACACATGTAGAATGCTAGTGCTAAGCATAAAAACTTGATCAACTTTAGATGGGAATCCTTGGTGGTGGAAAATGGTTATGAAAATCTTGGAATGATGGATCATTCTATTGTGAAATGTTTTTGGACATGTGTTTCCAAACACTTGATGATTTTTGGTGATGAAATGTTGAGGCATGAGCCTTATCCCTTTATAAAATGATGGTTGTATGCGGATGCTTATACTCATTTCCAATTTTATCGATGACAACCATACGCAATACCGAATATTGGGTAGGGCTTGGATTGTAAACTTATATTCCTTAGTATTAGTTCCTCATGGCCTGAAGGTCTGAGCTGAGGCTACCTTGTGAAGATTGTCCACCGTGGCATTTGGCGATTACCTAAGATGTGGGTGAGTCATGGTTGGGAGGCCAAACTCACGGGAGAGGTGCTTATACTAGAGGCGTGTAAATGAAAGGTTAGTTGATTATCCGATATCTGAGTATAGTGAATTCAGGATTTGTTCACAGCGGATGTATCGTAATGTTGTGGTGAAAGTGTACAATCTCTGCAGTAGTGTCGAACTATTAGAATAGCATGCATCATGGTTATGGACAGATTAGATGGCTTACACTGTTCCCCGAGACTTTTCAGGACTTTTGAAATGACTTGTGAAATGAATTGAGACTTTGACCAATAATTCTACAACAGAGTTACAAGATCTGAGTTACATAAGATCCACTTAGGAGTTATAAAATTGTGACTAGCTTTAGAACTTAGTAGAGATAATCTGGCTTGCAAAAACAACCCCTAGAGCCTAGTGCCCTATTATACAAAAACACTAATTACACAGTTAGTATTAGTTTGCTTGATACTTAAAGAGTACTCATGGCTTTGTCCCTGGCTATTCCCATAATGGCCGTGACTATGAAGAGAGTACGGAGGATGGACCCGGGAAGGATTCACGACAACTAGGATCATCTCCCATAAATCGGCGTATTGACTTTTGTGACCACGAAGATGGAGCTTCACCTACTGCTACCATTATTATTAGTAATTCGTATTCGCTGCTTGAAGTTGGTATTAAGAACTGGACCATATGAGATCCCTATTTGTGTGTAAGAACTTATGTATATCGTTATAATGGATGAAGTACTATGGTATCCAATTACGTTATGTCACTCGCAGAAATGGTAATCCACGGGATTGCGATGTATGTATATGAGCATCTAGGATGAAAAATCCGAGGTGTTGACCACATGATGGTGGTAATGGCTATGGATTTCTATTTCGTGGAGATATGATCGGGGTTCTTAGGGTTTTATGCATCGGGGTGACTTAGGATGTGAAGAGGCAAAGGTGAGGAGTCCGCTTTGGCGCATTAAATTTAGGGCTAAGCGCCCCAGACCTGTGACCCTAGGGTGTGGCCACCTCGTGGCCCCCTTTAGGCGCCCTGCCCGCCGGTCTATGTATTCTTTCGGTCTATGTATTCACCCCGGTAAAATATTGACTTTGGCTTTTCTCCGAGTCAATTCGAGAATATTTCCTTACTAGCTTTCTAAAATACAAAACAGCGAGAAGCAGGCGAATAAGCCCTTTGCGGCATCTTGTAAATATAGGTTAGTCTGAGCGTGTAAAATACCTCAAAGTATAGACAAAGCACTGCAGCAAAGTTGATACTAAATAAGCATGGAGCAGTAAAAAATTATAGATCACGTTTACGGACATATCGATGCTGCCCGCTTTGGAATCTTGAGGGTGAGTACTCTGCTGAGCTCATTGCTACAATCTAGTGGAGGAGATAGATCTTGGCTTTGTGTTTGTTCATGCGGTAGATTTTTTGTTTTCCACGATCACTGAACCCCTCTGATGAGTATGGTACATTGTCTATATGTAGATCTGTTGCCTGATTAGAACCTGGTAGGCGGTGGTGCTTTTATTATCAATTGCTTCTTGTGTACTTTCCATCTTGCAGGATGGTGCGGGATGAAGCGACACAGTGACCTTACATGACCTTGTTTTATGTCTTCGTTCATAGAGACTTGCTCCATGCTCCACATGCAACTTGTATTGCATAAGTGGATTCTGGTGTCTGTCTCTCCAGTGAATAGTGAATTTACAATTACCGAGCACTTGATAGTTCATGAATCAATGTTGTGGTTCTTGTTTAAACCAAAGTTAGAAGCCGGTACTTTCTTGAAAAGCCCCAAACCACATAAAATATGCAAATAAAATTAGAAGCGTCCCTAACTTTGTTTTGCAGGGCTATGATGTGATGTGATATATTTGGCCATTATTGTGATTATATATGGTGTATGCAATGATCCTTATTGTAGGTAATAATGGCTGGCGGGAGCCTTATAGGTTGTCTTTTTTATTTTCGTTAAGACCTATGTGTCTATTATTCACAAAAGTAGTTTTAATAGTTGATCTTGGTGGGCCAGACTGACCATGGGGTAGCCATTGACCTTAATACGCCGATTGATGATGGAATCATGTTCATGCTTGAAGATGGAGATGGGAAGCACAAGAAGAAAGGCCATATCATATCACATATTTTTGAATTGCATGTGATGATAATCCTTTTATGCATCATGTATTGCTTAGATCGATGGTAGAATTATAAGAATTATCCCTCTCACAAAAAGGTATCAAGTTATAAAGTTTTTAGAGTCCTTAGTATACCATTGCAAATACGTTGTTTAGAAGAACCACGTGATGATCGGGAATGTTAGATTCTGCTTGATGTGTATACAATGGGAGCAAGCCGTATATTTAACTCATGTGGAAACTTAAGAGTTTACATCTTGACAAGCCTAGCATGTATAGACATGTTCTCGGACCACGAATCACCGAAAGGTGAAAGCGCATAGAGTCATATAGTAGATCATTATGAACATGTTACGATTGTTAACCTTTGAAACATTATGTACATATATGTCTCATGATGACGGACTTGATGTAATTGATTTGGTTTTATTATTATGTGATCACTAAAACAATGTGAGGGATATTGTTTTGGTGGGAGTTCACCTAGATTAATTTAACTATTAATTAGAACTCAATTTGTCATAAACTTAGTTAAACTATTGCAAATATGTTTGCAGAATCAATGGCCACATACACTTCGATTTAATGCGTTCTAGAAAAGCGTTGAAAACAATGGAAGAAACTTTCAGTTGGTTACGCGAATTTGAGGATATCCTCAATGCTTTGATTGAGTTGACCTATGTGTTGGAAGTCGCTCTCGTGGGTGACCCACCAGTGCTCTTAGATGATATATAGAGAAAAATGTTTTCTACTCGGAGAATCGGTACTCCACCGCAGTTCGAGTAGTGCTATCTTCTATGGTTTGGAATCGATTGCTTCAAAAGAAAAAGGGTTTGAGAACTTTCAAGCCCACATGATATTGTCGGTGAACTCAAAAATGATATTTGAGAGCTCCGCGACAATTGAAAATTATGAAGCATCTGAAAAGTTCTTTAACGCTACAAGATGGAAGGCTCAAATCGGTGAGCATGTGTTTAGATTTCTTAGCATAAGCAGCTCCGAGCTTGGGAATAATAATTCCTAATGCGTTAGGGATTCATCGTGTCCTCCAGTCACTACCACCAAGTTACAAGAACTTTGTGATGAACTACAACATGCAGCGCATGGATAAGACATTACTAGAACTCTTTTCTATGTCAAAGTCTGCGGAAGTGGAGATCAAGAAAGAGCACCAAGTTTTGATGGTCAATAAGACCACCAATTTCAAGAAGCAAAAGAACCTTAAAGTCTAGAAAAGAAACTTCAAGAAGGCGGTAAGAAAACTTCTTCGCCGGCAAAGAAGACCAAGGCCTAAGCCTAACACCAGTGCTTTTACTTCAAGGAAAAGGTCACTTTGAAGCGAAATTGCCCCAAGTACTTGGCGGATGTGAAGAACGGCAACATCAAGAAGAAAGGTATATCCGATATACATGTTATTGATGTGTATCTTACTAGTAGTCGTAGTAGTGCCTGGGTATTTGATACTAGTTCGGTTGCTCACATTTGTAAATAGAAACAAGTGCTGTAGAATAGACGGAAACTAGCAAAGAACAAGGTGACGATACGCGTTGGAAATGGATCAAAGGTTAATGTGATCGCGGTCAGCACGCTACCTCTTCATCTACCATCGGGATTAGTTTTATACTTAAATAATTGTTATTTGGTGCCTGCGTTGAGCATGAAAATTATATCCGGATCAAGTTTATTGCGAGACGGTTACTTGTTTATGTCTGAGAATAATGGTTGTTCGTTATATGAGTAATATTTTTTATGGACATGAACCTTTGATAGATGGTCTATTCTTGTTGAATCTCGATTGTAGCAATACACATGTTAATAATATTGAAGATAAACATTTGAAATTGATCGATAATTCAACATACATGTGGCACTGTCGTCTTGGTCACATTGGAGTGAAGCGTATGAAGAAAATCCATTCCAATGGACTTCTTGAATCACTTGATTTCGAATCACTTGAAAGATCTGCATGTCGATGGGAAAAATGACTAAGACTCAATTTCATGGTATGACGGATCAAGCTATGGACTTATTGGAAATCATACATACCGATGTGTGTGGCCCGATGAGTGTGGCATCACGCGGTGGTTATCGTTATGTTCTTACTTTCACGGATGACTTGAGTAGATATGGGTATATCTATTTCATGAAACATAAGTCCGAAACTTTCGAGAAGTTTAAGGAATTTCAAAGTGAAGTAGAGAATCAACGTAACAAGAAGATTAAATTTATATGATCTGATCGTGGAGGTGAATATCTAAGTTACGACTTTGGCGAGCATTTGAAGAAATGAGAATACTTTCACAATTGACACCGCCAGGAACACCACTATGTAATGGTGTGTGAAAACATCTTAATCGAACTCTCTTAGATATGGTTAGTTCTATGATGTCACTTATAGATTTGATGCATTAGAAACAACCACATTCACTTTAAATAGGGCACCATCTAAATCTGTTGAAAGCGACATGGTTTGCTAAGAAACCTAAATTGTCGTTCCATAAAGTTTGGGGTTCTTGAAGCTTATGTAAAGAAGTTATAGCCCAACAAGCTTGAACCCAAAGCGGAAAATTAATCTTCATAGGATAGAAGGTAACTATTGGGTATACCTTCTATCATAGATCCGAAGGCAAAATCTTGTTGCCAAGAATGGATCCTTTCTAGAGAAGGGTTTCTCTCAAAGATGTGGACTGGAAGGAAAGTAGAACTTCGTGAGGTTGTCGAACCTTCTCTCGGATTGGAGAGTATCGCAGCACGGAAGAAGTTCCTGGATCCTACCCCAATAAGAGGAAGCTAATGATGATGATCATGAAACTTGATCGGTTACTATGCAACCTCGTGGTCGACGAGGACTCGTACCACTCTGGTATGATCCCTTTATGAGTGTCATGTTGGTGATAACACCGGCGACACTACGACATGAGAGCGATGATGAGCCTAGATTCAATAAATGGCAAGAAATGAAATCCGAGATTGGATCCATGTGCGAAAACAAAGTATGGACTTTGGTGGAATTAGGATGAGGAAGGATGAGAACAAATGGATTTCAAGAAGAAAACAGTTGCTGATGGTAATGTAACCGTCTATAAAGCTCGACTTGTCGCAAAAGGGTTTCGACAAATTCAAGGAGTTGATGTGACACCCCTGGGATTAGGGCTAGACAAATCTAGACCTTCGTCTGAACATAAGCCTAACCTAAATCTCGAAAGCATACAGAGAAAGAATCCGTAACACAACAGTGACCCTACGACACAAAAATTGTTACAACAAGCTCATAACTGAGCAAAGAACCAAAATATTACATGTAGAGGTCACTGACTACAAACATCAAACAACGGACGGAAAATTATGCTATTAAGTATAGAAAACTTAACAAATGGCCAAAGAGGCCTGAAGCATAACGATGAAGTCCAATCCATAGATCCCAGACTGCCGACTAGGATCTCCAAACTAGTCGTCGATGTCGATGCCGTGAAGAACTCATCTTCTATGGTAACACTTACTCTGCTGCAAACGTATCAACGAAGCAAGGTTGATTACAGGGTGTACTCCGCAAGACTTATGGCTGGTGGAGTTATTTTGCATAAAGCCATCTTTGTTTTGTAAAGCAAGGGGAGAAGAATGTCGACTAATCATATTGTTTTAAAAGGGATAAGAGAGCGGTATCTCTAGATCATCTCTTTTGATATCCACCGAATCATCATCAGCTGAACCTATCTAGGATCACCCCTCGATCCCTGAGGAAGCATCCTTAAGCACACATTGATCTGCCAAGTTTTACGATTAGGTTCAAGTTCTCTATGATCTTTCAATCTGGTCTCCAAGTTCGTCCATAACCCTGGACACGGCTTTTCGAAAAGATTTAACCCTGCAGGGGTGTACAACTTTACCCACACATACCAACCGATTCTTAATGCCAGATCATTAGCCCTCTTCCTTGGAAGGCTGGCAGAGAGTGGTTCACCAAGACCTTTACCTTGCTTTTGTCGATACCATGAGTCACGCACTAGGAGATGCCAGTAACGGTCGAGTCCCGAAGTCGGTCCCTAATGATGTGAACAGGGTGTGAGATTACGGATGCGGCATCTCTTGTTCTCGCCACTTACCACCTCCTTCACCTTCTTCAAGATCCAATGCATATGTCGAATGGAACGCCCGAACTATCTGACTCATGGAATCTACTTAGCAAGTTTGTTGGTCGAGGGGGTTTCCAGGCCCCCGTGTGGCTGTACGCTCGTCTTGGACCATAGGCAAGAACTTAGGTCCTAGTAGTGGAAAGTATGGAACTTCAAAAACCACAACCCACCATGGCCTCCCATACAAGCCTTAACATGTTTATTATCCATCTCTGATCATACAACGTCATCCTGTCATACTAGGTTCATTCGTAGCTCTGATTCATCAACCGGATAGACTAGTGGTAACAGCTAAGCATGGCTAAGAACCGAAGATATAACATCTCTAACAACGCTTCACAAGCTAGACCTAGTTATGCTAGGAGCGGTGGATCAGGGATTATAGGTTTCAAAGGTAACATGCATCGATAGGATTACTCTATCTATCAATAAAAGACTTTAGAATCATGCACATGGCAAGAATGTAAATACTTTGAAAGCATAGGATTATATCATGTGTGGGGTTTCGCTTGCCTTTGCCAGTTGATATCCAGAAAGCAGAGCTTCAGAAATCTGGTACTTGACTTGATTACAGTTGGTCAAGTATTGGTCTTGAGCTTGACGGTGTTGATCTCGGTCTTGATCTCGATCTTGATTTCGATATCGTATTCTACCGAGGAAGAACCAAAAACCGGAAAGAAAGGAAAACAATCAACACATTGCATAGATGCAATGCGCAAACAAGGATGATGATATGACAAGTTGATTAATATAGAATGTAAACCCTAAAACATGCTCGGCAGTTTAATCAGGGTTCCGAGGGGTGCAAACCCTAACTCGGGAAAACTCTTGATTCATATGAGAGGGGTCAATTTAGTTCTTATATCTACCTTGCAATTGAAGTTGTTTAACAATGCATGATTATAGCTTAGTTAGATAGAGCTCATTTTTCTAATCATTTTGATATATTATTTGTATTTTTCTGATTTAAAATGAATTAGTTATGAATTTTTTTTATTTTTAGTTCATTTCCAATCATTTTTAGAATATTATAAAATAATTTTCATTTTGGAATGACTTTAATAAGTTTATTTGAACATAAAACATTTCTGAAATATTTATTTGACTTACAACAAGGCCCACATGTCATATATTTATTATTTACTGAAAATGATTTACTGAAATTGATAAAAGAAAAAGAAATATGATGCTAGCATGACATCATGCTGACGTCATCAATGGGGATGCTCGTGGCGGCACCGCTTGCAGGGGGTCATCGGAGCTACGGCAACGACGAAGAACAGCGGCGGCGGCGGCAGGTGCTCGTGGGGTGGAAGAACCAGAGTGAGAGGAGGCAAGGGAGAGGGTCCACGAGGACCAACAGCTCACCAGGATAGCAGTGGAGGGGTCGGGGAGGCGAGGCGAGGCCGGACAACGACGAATCGACGACAAGAACTGCAGCGGCCGACAATGCTTCGTGCTCGATTCCGGCCAGCAGAGGGGTTCCTAGCTTGCGCGCGTTGACAAGGAGGACGAGGGCGACAAGGCGGTTCCAACGATGGCCTCGGCTGGTCGAGGGGAGCCCGAAGACAGCGACGACTGGCAGTTCCCGATGACTAGGGTTTGGTCCTCGCAGAAGAGAGAGGTTAGGGAGGGGGAAGTGCATGCTAGGGTTCTTGGGCGTGTACTTGTAGACGACAACGGAGAGGAGATGGGTGGCCCGAGTTAGCTAGTGTCTATTTTTTTTCTTTTTTTTATTTATTTGTTTGTATTTTCAGTCCCAAATCTGTTTTGAACACTTCCAGAATACAAAAACTTTTGTAAACATTCAGAAATAGTGTGGGGACCCTTTATAACCATTTGGGTTCCATAACTTTTGTAATTTTCAAAGTATTCAAAAACATTTGAATTAGTTTCAAAGATGGAGGAAAATAGGGTTTAGGGTTTTGTAATTATTTCTTGCACATTTTGGATATGATGCTCATGAATGCAAACAATTCCTAATTACCATTAATAAAACTAGGGTTGTTACAATTCTATCCCCCTTAAAAGAATCTCCTCCCGAGATTCCTAGGTAGGAAGACAGAAGGAACAGGGAAGACTAAACTTCGACGATCTTCTCGAATAGGTTGATCCATGCCACCATGACGAGTGGACGAAGCGCTTCATAATCTTCGAGGTGGCTTCTCACACTAGGGAAGAGATGGAGTGACACGGAACCATGAATTGAATATCTCATGGTCAACTCATGGATAGATGTTCCACAAACATCTCTAGAGCCAACAAACATGAAATACGCCAAGGTAATAGGAGGAAACAAAGGAGAAGGTTTTCAAGGTGATAGATAGTTGGTCTTCATAAGGATTGAGACCATGGAGCTTAGAAGAGGTAAACTTCAAGAGAAGAGACTTCCAACATGGAAAGAACATAGACTTGAGAGATGGACCTCTACTAAACAACTTAGATAGAGATTTCACGGTTGGAAGAGATAGATACCAACAAAACCAAGCTATTGAACCACTTTTGACACGAAGGGTCACTCTTTCGTTCAATAGAAGGCCAAGACAGAAAAGTGTTTTGGTGGAAGGACTCATAAGAGTCACAAGGAACATGTCGAGAGAAACTATTGATTACCAAAATCATGGTTGCTCTTGAACATGTTTAAGAAAAGCAGGAGGAAACTCTTTATTCATCTGATTTTATCAAAATCTTTGCCTAAGATCATGATATCACTTTACACCACCAAGATGAATAGATAGATTCGATGACACGAGAAAAAGAAACTTCATTCTCGGACTCCAAGTACTTGGCATAACAAGACACTTGCCATCATAGAAGGGTCTAGAGGATTGAGAGAGACATTTATCAACACTACTTTAAATGTTCTCCTTGATGTTGAGATACTAATAACATACTTTTGTACAAGCCTTTAATCAGTCATCAAGTGAAGGTCGGACTTGGATCCAAATGAAACCATAAGCACAACTCATGTAAATAGAAGAAGCCTCATGAAGAGTGGTTGTTATTGCTGATTCAAATATAATATGACAATAGGTCTTGGCTAATTGACAACCATTACATCAATCTTGCCGGATGCGGAGAGATCTATGTCAAAACCTTGAACACCAATCATTTCTGCTTGAGATTCAGCTTTGGTTAAGTGGAGAGATACTCTAAACTCAGTATGTCCGAATAGATAGGGTGCAACATTTACTCGGAGGTAAATTCACTAGATTCTCAAGACATGGACTTCAATGTCAAGCTCAAAGATGAGCTAGATTGAAACAAATGTATTAACAAGTTGTCAAAAGACAATTGCAACTACATGAGTTGTTTGCAATGAAACACATTGAATACTTGTTAGGAAACATTTAGGAGGATATCAAAGTTTTGTTGGACTTCTTATCTTCCGTGAACAAATCAATCGTGGCTTTTGTGCTTGGAGGATCTTCTCGAGATGTGAAGGTATCAACCATACCATATCAAGAACACTTCCACATGCTTGACTAACTTGGAATGATTCGAGAAACAAAGATAACTCTACTCGAATCCACGAAGACATCTTTCAACATTTGCACATGAACTAGAAGGTTACTTAACATCCGAACACATACTTGAGATAACACGAAGATGGTTCTCAAAAGTTTCAACATTAATGCCAATTGTTACCGTGAATCTTTTCTAACATGGAGAAGGTAAGGATGTCATTGATGCTCTCAATAACAAACTTATATATACACTCCAAGAAGATGTTGATGAACAAGGCATAGACATTGGTGGACGGAGGACATGAAGATGTACTTAAGTGAGACATCACAAGTAGATACACCATCAAGATAGTCCTTGGAACTGAGTTTGATTTGACGATAACCCAAATCAAATCAAAGGTGGGAAGAAACATATCCACAAAGGACATATTATCTTACTTCAACGAACAAAACTAGACATCCCTTTAAGGAAGAACAAAGTTGGATAGAACTTGTCTTGTACAACTCTCCAAGTTGTTGTTTAAGATCAACCAACTAGTTCAGGGTTATCCGGTCAGATCCTTGGAGAAAGGAACAATTAGAGAACTTGCTTGCTCAAGAACTTGACAACGTCATGTGGCAACATGGCAATACTTCTAGACATCTAGAATATCACACCAAGATATGTCACTTAGTTCAGAGGAAACTTGCTTGTTAAGGCAAGAAGACATAGTCTTAGAGCTTGGCACAAGCCTAACTCTTTGACCAAGATGGTGTGCACTAGAATAACGGACTTGGTAGCACCATCATACTTTTCTAGTAATAGGGTTAACCAATCACGCTAAGAATGATACAAATGTCCTTGAAGTTCAAATCAATAAACATTGCTAAGAATCTTAGATGGCCACATTATTATGCACGCGCATCATTCACGGTGAACACTCATAGGAAGGGTGGGTAAAATGTGTAAGAGTATCACTTCATTAAGAGGAGGATGAAACTCGGCATGACCTCTTAATATATAAAGGTGTGATAATTTAACGTGAACAGATCGTAAGCTAATCAATGCTTATTGATTCTTTGAATTACAACACTTTGACCTGGTCCTAGAAATGACGAGGTCTTTGGAATTTGTTTCTCCGACATCCGAAATGGTTTATCATGACGGACCACAAGAGTATCTTGCATTGGAAGACACCATTGCACATTTTCCACTTGGCTACCAATGTTAGACAAAGGTTAGAAAACAAGGAGGAAGAACATGCTTAGAATAGAATCCGAGATGTAGATGCATAAGTCAACAATCTTCGAAAACCAATGCATGAAGGGTTAAGGTGTGGCGAGTCAGTATAGATGTGAGACTCGAGGAGCACTCTTGTCGTGATCTATTTGGTTCCATTAAAGAAAATCTGCCATAGCTAGTGGTAGGGAAGTCCTTTATCATCGTTCAATAGTGACAATATCCACAAGCTTGAAGGCTATACTAGAAGGTACTAGACATCCGAGGTAATCTTTGAACATTTAACAACGAGGTCAACAATGGATCCTGGGTTAAAGGTCGACTTCATGTACAAGATTCTCAACACCGTAATCCGGCACAATCGGGGATCTTAGGTTCAAGTCCGAGGGTTAAAACCCAAAGAAAGGAATAACTACTTGAGTGACAGCGTACACTACAAGATAGTAATCACGAGGTAACTTCAAGAGAAGAACAACTTCAAGTACCCAAACAAATAAAAGAAGGCACACGAGGTGAAAGGAAACCTTGAGGCCTAGACAGAACATTGATGGATCCATATTGTGGACCCTTAGAGAGATCATGATAGAAAGAATCTCTCAAGAAAAGCAGAACAAAGGAATCAAGAAACACACACTGAATCTAGAGAACTCAACACTAGGTCAAATGGTTGAGAACCGGCATGCCAAGAAGGCACCTAAGATTTGAAAAAACAAGAGATAGCAAAACTTTTCAAAGTTAACACAAGATAATCGACCTAGAACAAAAGCGACCTGGATAAGGAGAAAAGAAGCATACTAGAGTTTTGCACATAATTTTCATCTTTGAAAATAGTTTTTAAAAATACTAGACTCAACATCGACCAATATAAAGGTTTCCTTCAGTCGGTATTTACTCGATACCAAAACCTATGACACCCCGGGATTAGGGCTAGACAAATCCCGGACCTTTCGAACATAAGCCTAACCTAAATCTCGAAAGCGTACAGAGAAAGAATCGATAACACAATGTGACCCTATGACACAAAAATTATTTACAACAAGCTCATAAGTGAGCAAAGAACCAAAATATTACAAGCAGAGGTCACTGACCACAAACATCAACAATGGAAGGAAATTATGCTATTAAGTATATCAAACTTAACAAATGGCCTAAGAGGCAAAGCATAACGATGATGTCAATCCATAGATCCCAGGCGCCTGGGAACTCCAAACTACTAAATCGATGTGTTGCCGTGAAGAACTCATCTTCTATGGTAACACTTACTCTGCTGCAAAACTATCAACAAAGCAAGGGTGAGTACAGGGTGTACTCCGCACGACTTATGGCTGGTGGAGTTATTTTGCATAAAGCCATCTTTTTTGTAAAGAAAGAGGGAGAAGAATCTCGACTAATCAGAATGTTTTAAAAGGGATAAGAGAGCGGTATCTCTAGCTTTATCATATGTTGATATCCACCGAATCATCATCAGCTGAACCTATCTAGGATCACCCCTCGATCCCTGAGGAAGCATCCTTAAGCACACATTGATCTGCCAAGTTTTACGATTAGGTTCAAGTTCTCTATGATCTTTGAATCTGGTCTCCAAGTTCGTCCATCACCATGGACACGACTTTTCAAAAATATTTCACCCTACAAAGGTGTACAACTTTACCCACACGTACCAACCGATTCTTAATGCCAGATTATTAGCCCTCTTCCTTGGAAGGCTGGCAGACAGTGGTTGACCACGACCTTTACCTTTCTTTTGCCGATACCATGAGTCATGCACTAGGGAGATGCCGCCGTAACAGTTCGAGTCCCGAAGTCGGTCCCTAATGATGTGAAAAGGGTTTGAGATTACGTATGTCGGGCATCTCCCATTCCCTGCCATGCTTACCTACCTGTACGAATGCACGTCCTTCACCTCCTTCAAGAAGAGGCAGAATGCATATGTCAAATGGAATTCCCGAACTATGTGACTCATGGAATCTACTCGACAAGTTAGTTGGTCGAGGGGGTTTCCAGGCCCCCATGTGGCTATACGCTCGTCTTGGACCATAGGCAAGAACTCAGGTCCTAGTAGTGGCAAGTATGGAACTACAAAAACCACAACCCACCGTGGCCTCCCATACAAGCATTAGCATGTTTATTATCCATCTTTGATCATACAACGTCATCCTGTAATACTAGGTTCATTCGCAGCTCTGATTCATCAACCGGATGGACCAGTGGTAATAGCTAAGCATGGCTAATCACCGCAGATATAATGGCTCTAACAATGCTTCAGAAGCCAGACCCTAGTTATGCTAGGAGCAGTGGATCAGGGATTATAGGCTTCAAAGGTAACATGCATCAGATAGGATTACTCTATCTATTGATAAAAAGACTTTGGAATCGTATGCACATGGCAAGAATGTAAATACTTTGAAACCATAGGATTATATCATGTGTGGGGTTTCGCTTGCCTTTGCTAGATGATATCCAGAAAGTAGATCTTCGGACATATGGTACTTGACTTGATTATAGTTGGTCAAGTATTGGTCTTGAGCGACGGTGCCGATCTCGGTCTTCGATCTCAATCTTGATTCGATATCGTATTCTCTGGGAAGAACCAAACACCGGAAAGAAACAATCAACACATGGCATCGATGCAATTCTCAAACAAGGATGATGACATGACAAGTTGATTAATATAGAAATGTAAACCCTAAAACATGCTCGGGAGTTTAATCGGGGTTCCGAGGGGTGCAAACCCTAACTCGAGAAAACTCCGGATTCATATGAGAGGGGTACATTTAGTTCTTCTATCTATCTTGCAATTGAAGTTGTTTAACAATGAATGATTATAGCTTAGTTAGACAGAGCTCATTTTTCTAATCAGTTTGATATATTATTTGTATTTTTCTGATTTAAAATGAATTAGTTATGAATTTTTTTATTTTTAATTCATTTCAAATCATTTTTAGAATATTATAAAATAATTTGCATTTTGGAAATACTTTAATAATTTTCGTTAAACACATTTCTGAAATATTTATTGGACTTACAACAAGGCCCATGTCATATATTTATTATTTACTGAAATTGATAAAAGAAAAGAAAAGAAAAAGAAATATGATGCCAGCATGACATCATGCTGACGTCATCAATGGGGATGCTCCCAGGTGGTGCTCGATCTGGCGATTCTGAGCGCGCCTGCACGAGTGGTTGCGAGCATTGGAGAGAGGCGTATGGCGAGGAAGTGGCGGCCGCTGCGAGTCACCGAGCTATGGCGCGGCGATGTAGAACGATGGCGGTGGACAGTGCTCGTGGGGAGGAAGAACCGAGTGAGAGGGCAAGGAGAGGATCCACGAGGACCAACAACTCACCAGATAGAAGTGGAGGGTCGAGGCGAGGCTAGGCAGACGACGGCGAATCAATCAACGGCAAGAGCTGCGGCGGCCGATAATGCCTTGCTCGATTCCAGAGAGGGTTCCTAGCTTGCGCGAGGAGGCGAGGAAGAGGCGGTTCCAACGGTTCCTCGCCGCTGGTCAAGGGAGCTCGGATACGGTGGATCGGAGGTTCTTGATGACTAGGGTTTGGTCCTCGCGGAAGAGAGATGTTAGGGAGGAAGTGCATGCTAGGGTTCTCCGGCATCGGTATTTGTAGACGATGGCGGAATCTCGCACACGCCGCACGACGGAGCTCGGCTTGCTTGATCCGTCGGCGAGGAAGACGATGGACAAGACGAAAGAAGGCAGAGTTAGGAAGCAAGAGGAGAGGAGAGGTGGGCTTGGCCCAGGTGTCTATTTTTTTTTTCTTTTCTATTTTTATTTATTTGTTTGTATTTTCAGTTCCAAATCTGTTTTGAACATTTCAATACAAAACTTTGTAAATATTTGGAAATAGTGTGGACCCTTTATAACCATTTGGGTTCCATAACTTTTGTACTTTTCAAAATATTCAAAAACATTTGAATTAGTTTCAAAGAGGGAGGAAAATAGGATTTAGGGTTTTGTAATTATTTCTTTCTTGCATACATTTTGGATATGATGCTCATGAATGCACAAACAATTCCTAATTACCAATAATAAAACTAGGGTTGTTATAGTTGACTATGATGATACTTTCTCACCATGCGAAGCTAATACGTGAGGATTTTGTTAGCAATCGCTGCATATTGCGATTATGAGATATGGCAGATGGATGTCAAAACGGCGTTCCTCAATGGAGAAGAGTTGTATATAGTATAACCCAAAGGTTTTGTCGATCCTAAGGATGCTAACAAGTTATGCAAACTTCAATAGTCCATTTATGGATTGAAGCAAGCATCCCGAAGTTGGAATCAACGTTTAATAAGGTGATCAAAAGTTTTGTTTTTAACTTATGGAGAATCTTGTATTTACAAGAAAGTAAGTGGGAGCTCTGTAGCATTCCTAGTACTATATGCGGACGACATATTGTTGATTGGGAATGATGTAGACCTTCTTAAAAGTGTCAAAGATTATTTGAATAATAGTTTTTCAATGAAGGATCTTGGCAAAGCTGCTTACATATTAGGCATAAAGATTTATAGAGATAGATTGAGACGCCTAATATCGCTTTCACAGAGTACATATTTTGAAAAAGTTCTAAAGAGGTTTGGAATGGAAGATAGCAAGAAAGGGTTCTTTCCCATGTTGCCCAATATGACCTTGAGTAAAACTCAAAGTCCCGCTACGGCAGAAGATAGAGAGAAGATGAGTAAGACTCCCTATGCCTCAGCCATAGGATCTATCATGTATGCCATGCTATGTATTGATTGCATATGATGTTAGTTTAACTAGCAGATATCAAAGTGATCCAGGAGTGGATCATTGGACAATGGTCAAAAACATCTTTAAGTACTTTAGAAGAACTAAGGATATGGTTCTTTCTTATGGAGATGAACCTCGTTGTTAATGGTTACACCGATGCTAGTTGGAACACCGATTCGATGATTCTAAATCTCAATCTAGATACATATTTACTTTGAATGGTGTAGCAATGAGTTGGAGGAGTGCAAAGCAAAGCGTTGTGGCGAGATCTTCAAGCTGAATTGGAATACATAGCCGGAGGCTTCACAAGGCGATATGGATGAAGGAGTTCATTACGGAGCTTGGTGTGGTTCCTAGTGCCTTGGACCCAATGACTATCTATTGTGATAACATAGGCGCCATAGCCAATGCGCAAGAACCAAAGTCACCCAAGAAGCCGAAGCATATCAAGCTACATTTTCACGCTATTTGAGAGCATGTCCAAGATGGTGACATAAAGATTTGCAAAGTACACACAGATCTGAATGTGACAGATCCATTGACTAAACCTCTCCCGAGGGCAAAACATGACCATCACCAAACCGCCATGGGTGTGCGGTATATTACCATGTAATCTAGATTAGTTGACTCTAGTGCATGTGGGACTGTTGGAGATATGCCCTAGAGGCAATAATAAAAGTAGTTATTATATCTTTATGTTCATGATAAATTTTTACATTCATGCTCTAAGTTTATTAAACATAAACATTAATAATTGTGGGATTTGTAAACTTGTTAGAGTACCTAGTAAAGCCACTTTGTAATACTAGCTTGTTGGTTGATAGATGATCATGGTTTCCTGATCCACATTGAGATGTATTAATAACAACAAGATCATATCATAAGGATAATGGTGTGATGGACATACTCCTATAGATAAGCGTAGCATAAAGATCTATTCATTTCAATAGTTTATTTTCTATTATCTTTCAGATACATAGTAACCTAATTCCTTCGACCATGAGATCATGTTAATCACCATCACCGGATGGATGCTTTGATGACATCAAACACCACTTCGTAACTGGGTGGTTATAAAGGTGGCATTGAGTGTTAGGAAAGTATGTGTTGAGGCACATGGATCAAGAGTGGGATTTATCCATCCATATGAAGGATAGATATACTCTAGGCCTCTCGGTGGAATGTCATCCAATTAGCTTGCAATCATGTGACTAGATCACAAGGGATCACATATCACAGGAGCGAGTAAAGAGTACTTATCGGAACGCGAGGTTGAACTAGGTATGTAGAGATACCAACGATCGAACCTCGGATAAGTAAAGTATCGCGAGACAAAGGGAAATTGGTATCGTATGTAAATGGTTCATTCGATCACAAAGTAATCGTAGAAATATGTTGGATCCATATGAATTTCCTGATTGCTCTATTGGTTATTGATCGGAGAAGAGTCTCGGTCATATCTGCATAATTCACAAACCGTAGGGAGACACTTAAGGATTCAATGTTGTTTAGTAAATGGAATGTGAGTAAGAAGACCAAATGTTGTTGAGTCTCGGATGGGATCGGGATATCACGAGGAGATCCGGAATGGTCCGGAGAATAAGATTCATATAAGGAAAGTCAATTCGAGTTGGGAATGATTAGGTGTTTTCACCGAAATGTTCTAAAGGGGACTAGAAGGTTCACCTAACCGGAAGGGGAAGGGTACATGAATTTGTCATGACAAAGTGGAGTGGTTTCATCATGTCCTAGGTCACTAGGCTAGACATTTAAAAGAGAGAAATCAAACTCCAAAATTGAAAGTCAAATGGCAAGTTTGAAATGTCAAACTGGAACAATGGTTCTTGGTGGAGGGAGGAGAGGAAATCTCCTCTCGCACCACCGCCGGCCAAGGAGGAAAGGGAGTTGGGCGAGCATTCGGCCTCCTCCTCCCCAAACTGCCTATCCCTCCCATAAAAGGATAGGAGGGGGTTGCCTCTCTCAAAACAACTCCAAACCCTAGCCCCAAGCCGCCGCCGCCCTTCGTGGCCACCTCCTCCCTCGGCCTCTAAACCCTAGTCACTAAGGAACCCCTCTACTCCATCCTACTCTCACCGTCTTAGGTGAAGCTCACAGTATCTCCTTCTAAATCTCGACACCATGTTGTCGTGCTACCGGAATCATGAGGAGAGAGCTACAACCTCCGCTGCCTGCTGGAACAAGGGAGAGGAAGGTCTTCATCGAGTACCGAACATGTGACCGACTGCGGGAGTGCTGCCGGAACGCAGCGCCATAAGGATCGTCTACACAATCTTGAGATCGGCAAGTGAGCGACCACATCCAGAATTTTCTCTCATTAACCACTTTGGAATCTTGGTGAGTACTCTATCGACTCGTTGCTACATCTAGTAGATAGATCTTGGCTTGTGTGTTCATGCGGTAGAAATGTTTTGAGTTCCATGCTCAACCCCTCGTCACTGCATAGGAAAGCATTTTCATTGAGTTTCCCTTTGAATGTTGGGAGATTTTTGCATGGGTCCCAACCAACATGCCAGGAATCCCCAGGGAACTCGTCGAGCATGCTTGCAACTTGTACCCTGACACCAAGCCAGTGAATAAATCACTCCGCCGTTTCACGGAATCCAAGAGCCGGTCCATTGGAAAGGGACTCCATCACCTAATGGGCCAAATTTATCAAGTAAATCAAGAAAGCACGTGGTTCACAAATCCGGTGTGTGTCCCGAACAAAAACATGGACGTACTCTACATGTGTATCGAATTCACCGTGCTAAACAAACATTATACAAAGGATCACTTCACGCTCTCACGACTCGATCAAATCATCAATGCAACCACTGGATGCGAACGTCTATCCTTTTTGGATGCATATTTTAGATCCAAATTTAGATGAAGGTGGAGGACCAGGATAAAACAACATTTATCACACCTTATAGTGTATTCTACTATACTACAATGCCCTTGCTGAAAACACGGTGCTACATACCTGCGGATGATGCAAAATTGCCTCGGGAGCCAAATTGGTAGAAACGTCCAAGTTTACATCAATGGCGTCATAATAGCGACAAGGCAAGTGTTGAATTTATCAATGATATTTGTGAAACATTCGATAATCTGGACAAGTACCGCATCAAGCTCAACCCTACAAAGTGCTCCTTTGGAGTCCACCTGAACTCCACGAGGAAGATCCTGAGAAATACAAGCAATTCTAACAATGAAGAGGACAAAACATCTCCGGCGTGGCAGCTATTAGGCAGGCAAAAAAGCACTCCCCTTTAATGCACTCGTGAAGAAATCATACACTTTTGAGTGGACTGATGAATCCCATGAGCCTTTGAAAACCTCGAGAAAACACTTTCGACATCTCCTATCATCGTGTCACCCAAGGAAAAGGATCCAATGTTACTCTACATCGCTGCCACTAACAAGGTGGTTAGTACAAGCAGTGGTCGGCGACGAGGAAGGGAAACTCATGGAGTACAACGGCCGGTCTACTACCTCAGCCAGGTTCTATCTCCATCCAAGCAGTGGTACCTGCACTATCATAAACTTGCATATGGAGTTTTGATGATGGCGTGAAAACTGCACCACTACTTTTTAGAGCATCCGATAGTGGTGATCAATGAGGCCCCCTCTCCTACATCCTCAACAATCCAGAATCCCCAGGGCGTATATCGCTTTGGGGCATCGAGCTATCCCCTCAGCATATGGCGTATGAAGTGAACAACAATAAAGTCTCACGGTCTACCTGATTTAATCACTGAGTGGATGTAGCTCCAAAGCGCTGGTCCTCCAAAACTATCCAGCACGTGGATCATGTTCTTCGATGGCTCTAAGAGAAGGCTGGGGGCAGCTTATACTAGTGTCACCACAAGGAGACAAAATGTGTTTTGTTCTTTTGATGAGTTTCCCGAATGCATCCAACAATGAAAAAGCCAAATATGAGGCCATGTTGCATGGTATGCATATGGCCAAATCCTGCGGTGCAACTTGCCTCAAGATCTTTGGTGATTCATGATGGGGTTGGTTAAATAGAAAACAAAAAAATTCCTATGATTTGCAACTTCCAAGATCAAATCTAGGCAAATAATTTGTAACAATTACAAATGGACTCACCCTCGTAGACCGTAAGAGAGATAACATTCCCGAAAATAAACATGGTTGATGTAGATGGTATACGACAGTCCTCAAGGATATGCAAACGATCAGCGCCATAGATGGGCCGCCCATAATCGGTCACACGTTGGGTTTGCCGACTCGATCACTTTATCCAGCCAGCGTGAAGCGGATCCCCGGGAACTCCAACAACATGGTGGTGGTGGAGGAACTTTAGAGCATGGCTTTGCCAAGCACCTTTTCTAGTGGAAATGGACAAAAGCAAGGGGAAGATGCCAACCTTGGGGCATATGAGAGCTTATGAGAGAGTGTGTAAAGAGGAGGAGGAGGCCACCTCCTTTTATAGGCTCCATTGTTGGGGATATGCTAAATGGGTATCACAATGGAATGTCTCTAATCCGACTAACGGGTGGCCCATAGTTGGTAACAAGGCCCATGTCCTCTGGGCGACCTAGTTAGATGGATCTAGAAGGGAGGCCCATGCCAGATAAAGGAAGGCTTTGATGGAGTCACCGGCATGCTGGGATCCTTGGATTGCAAGACACGAAGACTACTTAGTACTAGCGCAGGTCTCTGTAACCTGTCTGGCTAGGACTTTTCCCTGTAACCCTAGGATCTGGCGTCTTTATAAGACAAACCTCTAGGAGCCTTTAGGGCATCTTTCAACTCAACACCCGCATAGAGAACCAATCCCTATAACTCAGTGTATTTCCCTTATAGTGATTTATAGCAGGAGTAGGGTTCTGCCACCATCGTGGGACTTGAACCTAGGTAAGCTGTGTTACCTCGTACTCGCCAACTTTCCGCCTTTCCCCATGTCTCTAAACACGCACTGTGAGGACCCCTCCATGGCATACTCATTGGTAATACCACGACAGTTGGCGCCCACCATGGGGCAAGAGGCGCTTCAAGCTCTACAACATGTGACGTCCAAGCTCTTTGTAGGAATCGGCGAGACTGTAGCCATCAGTCGTATTATCTTCCCGACAATGTTTTGATCGTCTATCCTGACGAGTTCTAGATCCCGGTGAAGATGAACCCCACCCGCTGCTCGATTGTTCCAATCGGGGACATCCAGCTCTTCGTCGGCGAAACCGACTCGGGTACTAGTTCCCGGGAAGTCGGAGGATCGTCAAGGCCCACACGGAACGCCTCCTAGCAAGACATGTTCGCAAGTTGAATCTCTCTTTGGAGTTTGCTGGCTTAGATCAAAAAATTCAAGGCCCACCCAAACCGCCCCTATGTAGGATATAACGGTGGAATATCACTGCAAACCCGCCGGGTTAACCCATGCATCTGGAAAGCAACAATCGCACTTCATCGCGTGGTAACCATCTTCGATCTGGCCCATTGCATTTAGAGAGAGGGTGAAAGCCCGTGAGATTACCTCGCTCGATGGATCCGGATACGAGCCGATCTGGAGGGCTACCCAAATAATGACACTACGCCTACCACTTCGTCGAAGGGCTTGGCGTGGCACACTTCTCTGACACGGCATACGCTTAGGAGGAAGCAGTCATGGTCAACAATATTAACAGTTTTGCCACTGCTGATGACATGGCCTAGGCATGCCCTATCACCTTACCCGGGCCAGCCTCCCAATGGTCCCGCTTCCTCATCGCCGTCGCTTCAGTGTCGAAGAAGCTCCCGCACCCTCTGACTCCGTTTTGGACGCGCTATATGCCGACATCAGCGTAGACTCATAGGATATCGATGTCATCCCAGAAGATCTCGACTCTGACATGATGGAGATGGAGTAGGATATCAACCGCGAGGACAGAGTTGACAAGGCCGTCACATCCCATCAAGTGTTTGTCGCCACCGGGAGTTTAATGGAAGAAGATCAAACCGGAGCAGTTCCACCTAAGCCGCGGGACAACGGAAAGGGACCAGCTGATTGTAGGGGTTCGTAGCAAAAACAAAAAATCTATTGCCTTAACACACACAATCCAAGATCTAATCTGCGAGATTGGTGCAATGAGTTGATAGAGTACTAACCCTCTTAGATCCAAAGCGTTTAACGAGATCGGATTCTCGTGGTTGATGTAGTCGATCACTTGCTAATCTCAACACCGTATAGATGATCCTTCCGACGCCATGTTCCGGCAGTGCTTCCGCAATCAGTCACATGTACGGTACTCAATGAAGATCTTCCTCTCCCTTGCTTCAAGAGAGAGGTTGTAGATCTCCTCGCGATTCCAAACAACACGGCGTGTGGTGGTGGAAGTAGAGGAGTAGATCTCGAGGGCTTCTCCTAAGCCGCATGGGTATGGTGGATTAGAGAGGACCTCGGTGGCTAGTGTTTTATAAGCCTAGGGGAGGAGGGCAGCCGGCGGCTAGGGTTTAGACTAGACGGCGGCTGTGGTTTAGAGAGGATCGAGGGTGCCTGCAGCTTGGGGGCAGCGGCGGCCTAGGGTATTGGGTGTACCACAAGGGGGCTCCCCACCCCCTCTCTTTATAGGTGGGAGGCGGCAAGGGAGGAGAGTCCTCCAAACTCCACTTGTATGGCTGGAGGAGAGAAACCTCTCCCATGTTTCCTTCTCTTCCTCCACTTGGTTTGACTATCAATGTTGGGATTTGACTTTTCAAATTGAAGTTTGACTATTCAAACTAGAATTTGATTTATTTCACTTCCCATTGCCCAGCCAAGTGACCTAGGACATGATGCGACCAATCCACATTGATATGACACATTCATGTACCCTTCCTCTCTGGAGTGGTGGACCTTCTAGACCCTTCTAGAAGCTTCCGGTGAAAACACCGAAAACATTTCCGAATCCCGGAATTGGACTTTCCTTAAATGAATCTTATTCTCGGACCATTCGGATCTCCTCGATATCCCAGATCCAATCAGACTCCGAACAACATTTGTTCTACTCACATTCCATATCTACTAAACAACATCGAATCCTTAATGTGTCTCCCTACGGTTCATGAATTATGTAGACATGATCGAGACACTTCTATAATCAATACCAATAGATGAATATGGAAATTCATATGGATCCCACATATTTCTAAAGATGACTTCATGATGAACCATTTACATATGATACCAATTTCCCTTTGTCTCGCGATATTTTACTTATCCGAGGTTTGATCATCGGTATCTTTGCATACCTAGTTCATCCTCGTTACTGATAAGTACTCTTTACTCATTCCATGATATGTGATTCCTTGTGATCCAGTCACATGCTTGAAATCTAATTGGATGACATTCCACCGAGAAGGCCCAGAGTATATCTATATGTCATATGGATGGACAAATCTCACTCTTGATCCATGTGCCTCAATACATACTTTCGAATACTCAATGCCACCTTTATAACCACCCGTTAAGTGGTGTTTGATGTCAAAGTATCTAGGTGATGGTGATTAACATGATCTCATGGTCGAAGGATTTAGGTTACTATGTATTTGAAAGATTATAGCAAAATTAACTATTTAAATGACTTGATCTTATGCTATGCTTAACTATAGGAGTGATGTCCATCACATCATTCTCCCAATGATATGACCTTGTTATTAATAACATCCAATGTTCATGATCGAAACCATGATCATCTATTAATCAACAAGCTAGTTTAACAAGAGGCTTTACTAGGGACTCTTTTATGTTTACAAATCACACAAGTATTAATGTTTCCGTTTAATACAATTATAGCATGGGATGTAAACATTTATCATAAACATAAAGATATGATAATAACATTTTATTATTGTGCCTCTTGGGCATATCTCCAACAGTCTCCCACTTGCACTAGAGTCAATAATCTAGCTTTGGAAAACTTTGTGCATTCAACACCTATGGATTGTCGGTGTTGTATATACACGGTTGCTAGTGGTTAACTTAATCTTTGGATCTGACACTTTTAGGTCCGTGTGTAACTTTGCGTCTCTACGCATCACTCATTCTCCAGTGTGATGGCATTGTATAATTTTGGTCCTTTGGTGAGACCTTTAGTTCCTTAGGGTTAAACCATGTATAATTGTTGTACAATATATATTTATAGTACTAGCCCGCTGTGAACCACACCTAGTTTGATAACAAACTACTTGACACAAATGACCACTTTTGCTGATATAATAACAGTCATATACTTAGCCTTTTGTTGTAGTATCTGTCAGAATGTCTGAACTTTGGAACTCATCCAAATCCATTGTGGAACTTCCTTTCCATTACATTGTGCCACCCATAGTATAAATTGAGATAAACTTAGTTTGTATCTTGTGACAAAACTATTATCTATGTAACACTTTACAATGAACTATCTATCTATTTGTCACCTCTACAAAAATAACATATTCTTAGTTCTTTCAAAGATCATAAGAATATCCTTACTATCGTCCAGTGATCATCTTATGATTAATTTTGGTATATACTCATAACATTTAGAGTATAGGACATATCTGGATGTGTACATATCATAGTATGATTAAAAAATACTCTTTGTGATTTCATTCACCAAGTATCAAAATACTTGAATCTTTGTTTCACTTACCAAGTGAATCTTGATTCAATCCTTTATATGCGACAAGACCCTTTTGTTGGGGGGATTACCGAGGATAGGGTCAGGATAAGGAAAAAGGGGAAAACCCTCATAGAGTTGGACCGGGTCAAAGAATCATATAGAGGCCGACGAATAAGGTCCGACTTACTCCGAGTCGTAGCTAAAACCCGACTCGGCCGACATAAGATTATGTCTCTCACGGATACTATGCATTATGCGTGAAGGTTGGGGCTTGGCCGAGTCATATGGGGCAAGACCAAGTCAGGGGAAGCTTGCTTGAGAAGGAGAAGGCGAACCCCAAAGTCAACACTACACACCATCTCTCCTCAGGAATCTACATAGTGTCAAGCGCTACAGACAAGAGACAGAGCGACAGAGGAGCAGGAGAAGGTCACGGAGGTGACAGTCCACAAGACTGAGGCTCACATGGGGTGGACTCTGAGCCTTTTCCATCGATAGAAGAGGGACACGGAAAGAAGCCTGCCCAGTTACTATTTTGGGTCAAGCATATTCCACGAATATGCTTGTCCATGTCAGTCCTAGAAGGAACCAGGCCACTCCTTTATAAGGAGGGGCAGGGGTTCCTAAGGGGGGATCGATTCACTTTTACTTAGCACTTGTAGTAGCTTCTTCTTCCTCTCGCTCAAACAGCTCGAGGGGAAAGTGTATCTCCATTAGTGTAGAATAATGGTCAAGTTCTAGTGTTCTGTAGAAACCACTACATCTTCCTCCCTGGATCCCATTAGCACTTAACTTAAGCCTCATGGCATCCTGCGTTCCACCACCATGACAATTGGCACCACCGTGGGCTAGTAGGCGGTGCTAGTTGGGGTCAATATCGACGGAAACTTCATCGACGGCAGCGTTGTCTCCGGCTTATTCTAGAGATTCGACATCTGGGACTACGTCAGCGATAACACTGGCAGCTTCAGAGTGTCCCACCCCCGCGCAATGATGTCTTCGTAAAACTTGGCGCCCACAAGATCTACGTCGGCGTCAACATATCTCGCGTCACCAGCGCTTAAGTCATCCTCGCGGGAGAGACCCCCCTCAGCACTACTAGAGGCCCGCGTATCACTCACCCTGTAGGCAGCGTCGAGGTGATGATGACGGCACCAACACCAGCAGCAGGAGCAGGAGCCGGACCAAGCAAAAACCCGACGACAACAGATCCAGCAATGGCTAAGCCGGCAGCTACAAAGCAGGAAGTAGTAGACTTGCCAGTAGCAAATGTACCCGATGTGCTTGAGGTAACCCCCAAGGCAGCTCGAGTTAGATGTCCACCTTTAGAAAGGCTTGAGAATATCTTGCAGATAAACAATCTCCTATTGTAAACCCGGCCAATGCTCAGGCCGAGTTACAGGAAACTCGATTGAAAATGTTAGCAACGACTAAGAAGGTATCAGTACTGCAGGAGTCCTTTAAATGGGCCTTGCTTGAGTATGCTAGGGAAAACAAATTAGACACTAGTCGACTTGGCTGGATTGTGTAAGAACATGAGTCTAGGTGATTCGCCAACCTGTCACTGACTGACAAAGAACCTTAGAGCGGCAAATGCCACAACTTTAGAGTTGGAGGGATTGACCGGTGAAGCCCGGCAAAAGCAACATGAAAGAGTAAATGAGCTGGTACGCATCATGAACAAGCAAAATGAGGAGATACGCAGGCTAACCTAGCAAAGCCAGGAGGTCCGTGTTTGGTTCATTCGGCTGGATCTTCCCTGGCATTGTCAGCTGCCACGACATCTTCACCCGGAAATGGGTCACGAAAAGATAATGAAGTAACCTTGGGGAAAAGGAACAAACATATGGTTCCATATAATCCGGTAGTGGCTGGAAAAGCAGATGAAAACAAAGGAAATGGAAGCCGAGGTAGAGATAAACCTCGGTCGCGGCAACAAAGAATAGGGGAACCTCGGAAGAAGAAATCACAAAAATAATAACCCGCGTGAAGGGAGGCATTACCACCCGCAAGATCACCAGCCGATGCATGAACCTCGATAAGGAAGGGATGTAGGACATGTTCCGCATAACCCAGTGCAAAACAGGTATAATGATGGTTATTCGGAAATGGAGAATGCCGGGTTTGCAAGGCACAATCACCATACAGTGGAATAAAGATATGCATACAAAGACCTGCAGCCGAATAATGTGATAATGAAGCTTGACAGACTATATAGGTCCGAGTTACCAGAGGATCAAGGTCCTCCTGGTCCGGCATGTTTTGGACCCCGAATCATGAGAGAACCACCTCTAGCAAACTTTCAATTTCCTAGAGGCACGAAAACATACAATGGTAGTACCAAACCACAAGATTGGTTAATTGACTATGCCACAATAGTGAAAATCGCCGACGGTAATGTCACATCCCAAATTTTATATTTGGTCTTGCATATCATTCATATCATTGCATCATGCCTTTCCATGCAAAACCGTCGATTGAAAAAATCGGCGAAACGCTATTTTCAAAACCCTATTCTATTTTGCTACGAGGTTCTCAAGGGAGGCTTTAGTAGGACTATCATTGTCCACCCTTGTAGCCTAGTGTTTCGCCAAACCTTGACCCTAGATTGTTCCCTCGATTTTACAAAACCGTAGGAAGTTCGCCGCCGCCGCCATCGCCCCCCGCCACGCCAGTACCTGGCCGCCTCCCTCCGCCGCTTCCGCCACGCTGCGCATCTCGCACGGCCGACGCCCTTGCACCTCGCGCCGCTTCGCTGCCACCGCCGCCGACGCTTCGGCACAAGGCCCGCGCTGCGCTTCGCCATTGCCGCCATCGCCGTCAAGGCCGCTTGCCGCTCGCTGCACCGCCAGCGCTGCTTGCGCCGCTATTGTTGTGCGCACGCAAGGCTGCGCGCTTCAAGACACACACGCTGCTGCGTCACACGCACGCACACGCTGCGCTGCCGCGCTTGCCGCGATGACGATCTTGAACCATGCGCTGACCGCAGCAGAAAACACCGACGCCGAACCGATCGCCGCAACCGTCTCGAACTCCGCCGCCGTCTGCTTTCGCTCGTTCCTCAGAAGCCTGCAGCCACCGTTAGATCTCAGATCAGCGGTTCAGATCAGCCGTTGACTGTCAGACTCAGCGTTGACTAGTCGAGACACCCCAACAAGAGACGTGCTGACCAGTCAATGTATACGCTTGACTGGTTATTTCGTTAATCCTTTTAGTTGACAGATTTTGGTAGAAAATTGTAAATTGCGTAGAAATTAAACCGCTTGGCCAAAAATTGCAAATAAAATATGTGTAGATTCAGTGAGTCGTGTAAAATCTTGCTGTACCTTTGGTTCAGGCTTTTGCAGCAAGGTTTAGTACAGTTTAGTCAAACTAGTTATTGGCCTTTTCGGAGTAATTAATTCGTAGAAAAAGATACGTAGCTCCAAAAATCGCGTATGATATGTCCCTGGATTCAGTGGAACGAGGGGAATCTCATCGTGAATTGAAAAGATAGGCTTACAGTAAAAACTTCTGCAGAAACTGTCTAGTGGCTTTCTGCAGTGTTTTATTGACTCGGGGAGTTTTATAATTCCTTTTTGAGTAATTCCAGTTGGTACTGTTTCTCATCAGCGATGCCTATGCGGTAGAATTTTCCCAAGATTTTTAAAAACAGTATACTACCGGTAGTGAATTGTTTGAGTTCTAGCTCTAGTTTTGAGCATTACTTTTTGCTTAATAGTTTTCCTTGCGCTAAAACTATTTTCCATGCATGCAATCAGTAGTATTATTGATTAGGATTATGTGGTGCAGCCGTAGCACCAATTCACTTGCCTTGCATACCTTCATGCATCATATTTGTTGCATATGCTTGTGGATTGTTAGTTTATGATTGCAATTGTATCGTGTAGATTGTGACGAGTGCAATGCTTGCTTGTGTGTGGATTGTTCTTCCGACCGCTACAACCAAGGCAAGTAGATGCTACTTTGTTCATGATATCGTCCTACTATTTTCAATGCATTGTCGTGTATTTCGTAGATGCATATGTAGGATGATACTATCGCTATGCTGGTAGGCTTTCTTGTAGATGAACCACTGGTAGATGTGCTTAGCCATGCTATGTTGAACGAGGGCTGGGTTACATCATTGAGACTTGTTTCTAAAAGTATTGGTTTGTGAAAACTAAAACAACTTAATCAATGAATCTCCGGTGTGATGGTATTGATAATTTTGGTGGTTTCATTGCGAAAGGCACCTGTGTATCGAGAGAAATTGATTGGCTTTTTATTGTGTAGCTTACGTGTACAACCATGTGCCAATAATGGAATGGGCGGTTGGTTGGACTTAGTAGGTTGTGGTGACCAACCCGATCCAGAGATGTAGAATTTTGGTAGGTTGGACCGCGCCGGGATTGGGGAGCTACTTCCCAACGTCTCTTCTTGACTTCTCCCTATCATCACCCAAAATGAGAGTGATGGTACGAGCTGGGCTGGCCAAGTCACATGGGTAAAGTGTACTAACCTCGAGGTGTATAATCTAATCGATTAGCCGTGTCCCCGGTTATGGACAACTGAGTTGCTTGATATTGATTCCATGACATGTTTCTCGCCATTATAATTTCATAATTGTTTTAATATTGTTGGGTTAACTTAATTGGGATCTTTTCAAAGAAAATCAAAACTGTTTATGAAAGTAGGACAAATGTATTTGCAAATGCAAGCTTTACACAGACTCCACTTGCCAAATATGATGTTAGTACTATTGTCTCCATTACTAGCTCTACTTGCCATACATTCCATGTATTGACCCTTCTGGGGCTGCTACGCTTCATGTTGCAGTTATTCGATTCGAGTAATCGATATAGGCCACGGTACTCCACTCGCACTTGTTCACTTGTGGGCAATTTGAAGAATGGAGGATTTACTTTATTTATGTTGCTACCTGAATAATTTGAGCTAGCTTTGGGCTAAGCTTTTATTGTAATAATGGTACTGGATCTTCGTTATTTATGATACACGGATATTTTGCTATGTTATTCATCTTATTCTATTGTGGGCCAATGAACCGATCCAGGATTGGCATGTCACATAGAAGCCA
>JAJUPC010000827.1:0-63151 GCA_023614405.1 Avena insularis
TCATGGCATGTGTGTGTTCTCTTCACCAAACCACATGGATCCACTAGATGCCATTGCATGTGTGTTTCTATTCCTAAACTTCATGGATCCACTAGATCTGCCATTTATTAATGTGTTCTTTTCATAAACCACATGGATGCACTAGATGTGAATGTCATGTGTGTTCTTTTACCATAAACCACATGGATCCACTATAGATGCCATTGGATGTGTGTTCTTTTCATAAACCACATGGATGCACCAGATGTCATCGTGCATGTGTGTTCTTTTCATAAACCACATGGATCCACTAGATACCATTACCCAGAGTGTGTTCTTTTCATAAACCACATGGATCCACTAGAGTTCATTGCATGTGTGTTACATGTCTGAAACCACAGAATCCACTAGATGCCATTGCATGTGTTTTCTTTTATTAAACCACATGGATCCACACTAGATGCCATTGCATGTGTGTGTTCTATTCTCAAACCACATGGATCCACTAGATGCCATTGGATGTGTGTTCTTTTCATAAACCACATGGATGCAATGGTTGTCATTGGATGTGTGTTCTTTTCATAAACCACATGGATCCACTAGATGCCATTGCATGTGTGTTCTTTTTTCATAAACCACATGGTTTCCACTAGATGCCATTGCATCTGTGTTCTTTTTCATAAACCACATGGACTGACCCACTAAGGGTTGATTGCATGTGTTTTTTATGCCTCTAAACTCCACAAGAATCCACACTAGATGGCGATTCCATGTGTGTTCTTTTTTTCTTAAACCACATTGATCCACTAGATGCCATTGCATGTGTGTTCTTTTCATAAACCACATCAATCCACTAAGAAATCACTGCATGTGTGTTCCTTTCATAAACTCACATGGATACACTAGAGTTCATTGCATGTGTGTTACATTCATAAACCACATGGATCCACTAGATGCCATTTTGCATGTGTGTCCTTTTCATAAACCACATGGATCCACTAGAGTTCATTGGATGTATTGTTATGTTCCTAAACCACATGGATCCACTAGATTCCATTGCATGTGTGTTCTTTTCATAAACCACATGGATCCACTAGAGTTCATGGCATGTGTGTTCTTTTCATAAACCACATGGATCCACTAGATTCCATTGCATGTTTGTTCTATTCCTAAACCACATGGATCCACTAGATGCCATTGGATGTGTGTTCTTTTCATAAACCACATGGATGCACTAGATGTCATTGGATGTGTGTTCTTTTCATAGCTCCACATGGATCCACTAGATGCCATTGCATGTGTGTTCTTTTCCATAAACCACATGGATCCACTAGATGCCATTGCATGTGTATTTCTTTTCATAAACACACATGGACCCCACTTTGAATTTCATTGCATGTGTGTTCTGTTCCTAAACCACATGGATCCACTAGAGTTCATTGGATGTAATGATGCTATTACTAAACCACATGGATCCACTAGATGCCATTGCATGTGTGATCTTCCATAAACCACATGGATCCACTAGTGTTTCATTGTATGTGTGTTAGTTTCATAAACCACATGGATCCACTTCTAGAGTTCATGGCGTGTGTGTATTTCTCTTCATATGTAAACCCACATGGATCCACTAGATGCCATTGCATGTGTGTTCTGTTCCTAAACCATGGATCCACCTAGATGCCATTTATTGTGTTCTTTTCATAAACCACATGGATGCACTAGATGTGATTTCATGTGTTTTCTATTAATAAACCCCATGGATACACTAGATTCCATTGGATGTGTGTTCTTTTCATAAACCACATGGATGCACCAGTTGTCATTGCATGTGTGTTCTTTTCATAAACCACATGGATCCACTAGATACCATTGCAGTATTCTTCTTTTCATAAACCACATGGATCCACTAGAGTTCATTGCATGTGTGTTCTATGCACAAACCACAGAATCCACTAGATGCCATTGCATGTGTTTTCTTTTATTAAACCACATGGATCCACTAGATGTCATTGCATGGGTGTTCTTTTCATAAACCACATGGATCCACTAGAGTTCCTTTGCATGTGTGTTCTTTTCATAAACCACATGGATACACTAGAGGTCATTGCATATGTGTTCTTTTCATAAACCACATGGATCCACTAGATTTCACTACATGTGTGTTCTTTTCATAAACCACATGTATCCACTAGAGTTCATGGCATGTGTGTTCTTTTCTAAACCACATGGATCCACTAGATGCCATTGCATGTGTGTTCTTTTCATAAACCACATGGATCCACTAGAGTTAATTGGATGTGTGTTCTTTTCATAAACCACATGGATCCACTAGATGTCATTGCATGTGTTCTTTTCATAGCGACATGGATCCACTAGACTCCATTGCATGTGTGTTCTTTTTCATAAACGAGATGGATCCACTAGGTTCATTGCATACATTCTATGAATAAACCACATGGATCCTCTGATTCATTGGATGTGTGTTCTATTCCTAATCCATGGATCCACTAAATACCATTGCATGTGTGTTCTTTTCATAAACCACATGGATCGATGGGAGTTCATCGCATGTGTATTAGTTTCATAAACCACATGGATCCACTAGAGTTCATGGCATGTGTGTTCTTTTCATAAACCACATGGATCCACTAGATGCCATTTATTGTGTGTTCTTTTTATAAACCACATGGATGCACTAGATGCCATTGGATGTGTGTTCTTTTCATAAACCACATAGATGCACTAGATGTCATT
Organism: Avena insularis; assembly: GCA_023614405.1. Taxonomy (NCBI): domain Eukaryota; kingdom Viridiplantae; phylum Streptophyta; class Magnoliopsida; order Poales; family Poaceae; genus Avena; species Avena insularis. Next base: position 2,737 of record JAJUPC010000827.1, read on the forward strand.
GCATGTGCGTTCTTTTCATAAACCACATGGATGCGCTATATATGCCATTGCGTGTGTTGTTTTCATAAACCACATGGATCCACTAGAGTTCATTGCGTGTGTTCTTTTCATCAACCACATGGATCCACTAGATGCCATTGCATGTGTGTTTATTCATAAACCACATCGATCACCGATATCATTGCATGTGTGTTCTTTTAACAAACCACATGGATCAAGCTGGATTTCATTACGCGTCGTTCTTTTCATAAACCAGGATGGATCCACTATTATCCATTGCATGTGTGTTCTAATCCTAAACCACATGGATCCACTACATTCCTTGGATGTGTATTCTTTTCATAAACCACATGGATCCACTAGATGTCATTGCATGTGTGTTCTTTTCATAAACCACATGGATCCACTATTGTTCATGGCATGTGTGTTCTATTCCTATACCACATGGATCCAATGGGTTTCCATTGCATATGTATTCTTTTCATAAATCATGGATCCACTAGAGTTCATTGCATGTGTTCTTTTCATAATCCACATGGATTGTCACATCCCAAATTTTAGATTTGATCTTGCATATCATTCATTGCATGCATCATATCTTTCCATGCATTACCGTCGAGTAGAGGATCGGCGTGGCTATTTGCAAAACCCGTTTCTACTTCGCTTGAGGTTCTGCGGGAGCTTCGGAGGACTTGCAACAACCACCTGTAGGTTCGAGTTTTTGCACAAACCGACTGAAGGTTGTTCCCCTCGACGATCTGAACCGTGGCTCAATCGCTCAATCGATTCGTATGTAAAAGACTCGGACGTTTTAGTAAACGCCCGGAAAAGCTGTCCGAAATCCGGACCGATTTCGAATCGAATCAAATCTGGACCGTTTTCAGTTTAGGACTGTTTTTTTTTTACGCGTGAAGGACCAATAAAGAGGACCCCACCTGCCTGCGTAGGCCGTTACGCCTTAAGCCCAAACCCGTCTGCGACCTCCTCACTGCCGCCGCCTCCTGGCGCGTCGCCGCCCGCTTCTCCTGCGCGCGCCCATTACCTCCATACTTGACCATCGCCGCGTCTTTATTCTATGATTTCCTTTCCGTTCCCGTGCTCACGTCTCCATCGCCGCCAAGCTGCGCCTGCGTGTCGCCCAGCGCATTTATTATTCGGGAGCCGTAGTTGACCCGTGTGTGTGCAGGTAGAACCGCGCCACCGGAACCGGCGTCGCGCCGTCCGAACTTATGGGAGTTCGATTCGCCGTCCGTTTCGGTAAAGGCGGCACCGTCGAGATCTCAGATCAGCGGCTTAGATCGTTCGTTGACTGGTCAGCACTCCAGCGTTGACTAGTCAGAGGCCCCAGGCGTTGACTGGTTAGGCGCCCAGTCGGCGCCATCATCGAACCACGATTGACTGGGTCAATTTCGTTAATCTATTAGTTGGCAGATTTGGTAGAATCTTGTAAATTGTGTAGAAATTAAACCGCTTGGCCAAAATTGCAAATAAAATATGCACGAGTTCAGTGAGTCGTGTAGAATCTTGCTGTACCTTTGGTTCAGACTTTTTACTATCAGGTTTAGTACAGTTTAATCAAACTAGTTAGTGGCCTTTTCAGAGTAATAAATTCGTAGTAAAGTTTCATAGCTCCAAAATCACGTATGATATGTCTCTGAACTCGTATGAACGGGGGAATCTCATCATGAATTAAAAAGATGAACACAGTAAAAACTTCTGCAGTATTTGTCTAATGGCTTTCTGCAGTGTTTTAATTACTCAGGATGTTTTATAACTCCTTTTTTGAGTAATTCCAATTAGTACTATTTCTTATCGCGATGCCTGTCTTGGTAGAATTATTCAGGATTTTTACAAACAGTATACTACAGGTAGTGAATTATTTAAGTTCTAGCTCGGTAGTGATCTCTACTTTTGGTTAATAGTTTTCCTAGTGCAAATCTATTTTCCATGCATGTATTCGGTAGTAATATGTATTAGTATTATGTGGTGCAGCTGTAGCACCAATTCACTTGCCGTTCTTGCATTCATGCATCATCTTTGTTGCATATGTTTGTGAATTGTTTGTTTATGAATGCAATTGTGTCGTGTAGATTGTGTAGGTCTGACCCTTGCTCGTGTTTGGATTGTTCCTCCGACCGCTTCAATCAAGGCAAGTAGATTCTACTTTGTTCATGATATCGTCCTACTATTTTTTAATGCATTTATGCGTGTATTTTGTAGTTGCATGAGTAGGATGATACTATCGCTATCTTATGTCCTATTATTGTGGTAGGGCTTTCCTTGTAGATGAACCACCGTTGTAGATGTGCTTAGCCATGCTATGTTGAGCGAGGGCTGGGTTACATCATTGATACTTGTTTTCTCAAAGTATTGGTTTGTGAAAACTAAAACAACAATCAATGAATCCAGGTGTGATGGTATTGATAATTTTTGGTGGTTTCATTGCGGAAAGGCACCCAGGTATCAAGAGAGAATGATTGGCTTCTTTATTGTGTAGCTTCGTGTACAACCATGTGCCAATAATGAAATGGGCGGTTGGTTGGACTTAGTAGGTTGTGGTAACTCGAACCAGCGTATCGAGGATGTAGAATTTTGGTAGGTTGGACCGGTGCGGCGTTGGGATTGAGGAGCTACTTCCCGAACAGTCTCTTCTTGGTCTTCTCCCTATCATCACCCTAAATGAGGTGGTGAATACGAGCTGGGCTGGCCAAGTCACATGGGTAAAGTGTACTAACCTCTGCGAGTGTATAATCTAATCGATTAGCCGTGTCCCGGTTATGGACAAGCCCAGGTTGCTTGATATTGATTCCATGACATGTTTCTCGCTCATTCTAATTTCATAATTGTTTTAATGTTGTTGGGTTAACTTAATTGGGATCTTTTCAAAGAAAATCAAAAACTGTTTATGAAAGTAGGACAAGTTATTTGCAAATGCAAGCGGAACCTGCTCCACTTGCCAAATATGCATGTAGATGTTAGTACTATTGTCTCCATTTACTAAGCTCTACTTGCCATACATTCCATGTATTGACCCTTGAGGGCTGTTGCGTTTTTATCTTTGCAGGTTATTCCGATTACGATTGATCGTTATAGGCCCGGTACTCCACTCGGCACTTGTTCACTTTCGTGGGCAATTTGAAGAATGGAGGATTTATCTCATTTATGTTGCTACGAATAATTTGAGCTAGCTTTTGTGCTAAGATTTTATTGTAATAATGGTACTCTAGATCTTAGATTATCTATGATACCGCGGATATTTTGCTATGTTATCTATCTTACTCTATTGTGGGCCAATGAACCGATCCGAGGATTGGCATGTCACATAGAGCCCGCGGTCTTTTGAGGCAGGGTGTCACGAGGATAGTATCGAGCCCGTGTGTCTGTAGGATCGTGACCTAGAATTGGATTAGGAAGCCATAGATTTATTAAAGCCTATATTAACTCTATCTTTCATCTTATGCCTTTCACCTCGTAGAATTCTTACCATATGTTATTCTCACACTTTCCTCTTTTACTTGATAGATGGGAGAAGTCGGGACTGAGTATGCCACCATGGAGTCACCAAGGCCCTTTGCAAGGCAGTTAGCTCAGCTCTACTTGATCATTGGGATTGCCACTGCCCATGTTCAAGGGAAGAAGGTTGTACACCTATGGATATGGAGGATGCATGGGAGATCACTACCTTCCTATTCGGAGATGCCTTGCCAAACCTAGTGCATTTGATCTACATAAGACCTCTCACTGGCAGGGACTTGGAATCAACTTGGCCATACATGAAGCCCTGTCTCGCTAGTGCCATAATGTCCGACACCTACTACCCAGATTCACCCTACCGTGACTATGGGCGTGATGAAGATGGGAACATTGTGGTTACCCGGGGACAGGAACAACATCTCGCCTATCGGAGGCACATAGAGGACATGGAAAGGGAGAATGGAGCTCTAGCGAGAAGGTGAGGATGATAAAGGAGATTGCAGATTTTACTAGCAATGGTATAGTGGTCCAGGACAGGAGATTGACACTTTGCATGAAGCTGTGGGAGTTCTAGAGAATGCCACGATAGCGAGAGATGCAACCATAGCACATCTTCATGTGCTGTGAAGGAGAACACCGAACATCGAAGCTGCAAGGGCAGTCCGGAAAAGGATCAAACTATTGAAGCTATGACAGCCCAGATTGCCGCTCTCCAAGCACAGCTGAATCCACCCTCTGATGATGACAATGGAGATGATGGCAACAATGGGGATGATGATGTGATGGAGATGATGATGATGAGGGCGAGGATGATGATGATGGAGCGATGATGGTGGAGGAGATGAAGCTGTTGCGATTGCAGGCGAGGATGAAGAAGAGGAGGAGGATCCGGAAGAGGTGGAGTTTGGCGTTTCAAGTGATGGTTCAGGAGAGGTGTACACTCCGCCGCCATGGTTATACCTTGAGCGGCGTAACGCATGACCGCAAGGGCCTACCTCAAACTCTTCAAGAAGTAGATAGAAGTCCACCAATTAGTCCTCGTTAGGCGAAATCGTTAGGATTATTCTCGTCGTTGTGAAACTTGGTTAGGTGTTGGTTTAACAGTGTTTAGATGCTTATTTGTGTACTCCAATATCCCAGGAATTATTTGTGCAAATTATATGAAAGAGTTATAGCAATTTGGTTACTATACGTGTTGTTTTCGCTGCAGTTTTCTGCTGATACAGCAGTACTGCGCGATTTTTCATATTTTTCTGGTAACTCGGAAAAATTTGAAAAAAATTGGGCTGATGCGGAACTTCCTGTTCTATATGCACAAAAATTGTCTAATTTTTCTGACGAGTTTAAGTCAGGCGGAAAAAATTCGAGAACACAGCAAAACTGTTCTGTCAGAATTGCTGTTTTGTCGTTTTGATGCTCAACTGTTTAGTTAACCATTGCCAACTCTTGTAAAACTATTTCAGTAGGTATATACTGCTAGGATAACACCTGGGATGTTGCTGGACCGCTTGTTTGATGATGTGTTGCTTGCTTATGTTTATGCACTATTGTTTGTTGTTGCTTGACCATATGCATGGGTAGAATCCTATTACAGTAGTTGATTCTTTCTAAACTTACATGCTGAACCGCAGATGCCTCCCCGCCGCCAACCCACTGAGTTGGAGCAGCTCATGGCAGCTCAGGCACAGCTGACCCAAGTGATGACCCAGTTCATGGAAAATCAGAACAACAACAATGGAAACAATCAGCCTCAGGGAGATGCTCTCACCAGATTTGAGGTTAAGGCCAGCTAAGTTCTCTCTGTGGAACCAATGGTTGCTCTCGACTGGTTGCGTTCAGTCAACAAGGATCTGATAGCTGTTGGATGCACGATGCTGAGAAGGTGAGGTTGCGCTCACCCTCTTTGGAGGAACCAACGCTTCTTGGTGGGACACATTTTAGATCACCCACCCTCTGAATACGTGACTTGGGCTATGTTTGAGGAAGGTTTCAGGACCAACCCGTGTCTTGAGTTACGAGCCTGAAGAGGAAGGAGTTCCATAACTTGCGCCAAACCAATCGCCGTGGCGAGTACATTGAGGAGTTCAACAACCTGTCCGTTATGCACTGAGGATGTTGACAGCGATGCAAAAAGGAGGAGAGATTCTGGATGGCCTCGGTGATGAGCTTTCAGTGCAGCTACTGGTGGTTTATTGCCCACTTTCCAGAGCTCATGGACAAGGCGGGATCTGGAAGGGAAGCACAAGCGGTGGAAAGCCGCAAGAGAAGAACAGCAATCACCACTCTGGCTCACACCACAAGTCTCGCACTTCATATGATGGATACTCCAAGCATGGAGGGAGTGACCATGGGAGCCATGATCGCCACCACCATGGGCGATGGACATCGTCATGACAACCATAGGAGGCGGTCACCACAGCCACAAGGGAGGACACTCTCACCACTCTGGAGGACCACGGTGGACATGATCGCCGTGATGTAATTTTGTGAAGAAGGATCTGGTGAGGTGACATGCTTCAAGTGTAAGCGAAGGGACACTATCTTGACAATTTGTCCAGGAGAGGAAAGGACTGAAGCCAACCAACAATGAGAAGGCCACGATGAACCACATGAATGTGGAAGAGATTCGAACGAGCGACCTTGTGATTGGTAAGTTTCCAATCAACACTCACCCTACACTTATACTTTTCGATCTTTGGTGCATCGCATTCATTCATATCAAGGGCATTTGTGGATAAGTATAAGTTACCTCTGAGTCTATGAAGAGGTCTTTTTAGAGTGAGTTCACAGGAGGAGATATGATAGCTAGTGCGGGATGCACTTAATTTAGCTGTGAGTTGGAACACACAACTTCATTGCACATTTGGTAGTGTTGGAATCACGAGGATTAGGCGTTATTACGGGTATGGATTGGATGTCTATGCATGAGGGACACATAGATTGTGCACGGTGTTGTTCACTCAAAACCGGGATGGTAAGAGGATTAGATTCAAGTCGGCCGCGACCGGGAAGGTGTAAGCTGAATTCTCTTAAGGGGTTAGCATGGATCTTGTGCGATGATTAGGGATTACCGGCGTGTTTCGAACTGCCGGGGATGCCACCGAGAAGTAGAGTTTCTTATCGACGATGGGAGCAGGACCAATAGCAAAACCATATAAGATGGATGTGGATGAGCTGAAGGAATTGAAGAAAGCAGTTGAAGGAGCAGCTGGAAAAGGGATTCATTCAGCCTAGTGCGTCGTCATGGGGTGCACGTTACATTTGTGGAGAAGAAAGCGGACACCAAGAGGTTAGTGGTGGACTATCGCTCATTGAATGAGGTAACCATCAAGAACAAGTACCCTCGCAAACATAAATGATTTGTTTGATCAGTGGAAGGAGCAAGGTGTTGACCAAGATTGATCTGCGATCAGGCTACTTTCAATTGAAGATCGGAAGGAGGATGTACCAAAAACCGCCTTCACCACTAGGTATGGTTTATATGAGTATCTGATTATGTCATTTGGACTAACGATGCCCGGCATATTTCATGACCATGATGAACAAGGTATTTATGGAGTACTTGGACAAGTTAAGTAGTGGTGTTTATTGATGACATCTTGATATATTCCAAGGATAATCTTTGAGCATGAAACATCTGCGGTGATTATGGGCGGGGAACACCAATTTGTATGCCAAATTCAGCAAGTGTGAATTCTGGCTTAACACCGTTGGGTTTCTTGGACCGTGGTGTCGGGAGAAAAGTCATTTGTTGATCCAAGCAAAGTGATTGCGATGGCGAGTGGGAAGCACCAAGAATCTTGGAGATTGAAGCTTTTGGGGCTTCTTGGATATTGGGAGGTTCATTGAAAACTTTCCAAGATTGCAAAGCCGATGACTAAACCACGAAGAAGGATAGGAAGTTTGAATGGGCCGGATGTGTGTGAAGCTAGCTTTTCGAGGGTAAGCGTCGACTAGTGTTTGCGATACGTACGGATCTTGAAGGATTTCCAAGTGTCTTGTGATGCTTCTCGACGGGGACTTGGGAGTGTGATGATGCAAGATGGGAAGTAGTGTCTTATGCCTCGCGACAACTCAAGCACCATGGCGGAATTACCCACACGACTTGGAGTTAGCGTCGATTGGTTCATGCGCTCAAGGTATGGAGGCATTACTTAATGGGAAAACACTGTGATGTGTACACCGAACACAAGAGCCTGAAATACATATTTACACAGAAGGAGCTAAACATGAGACAAAGGAGATGGTTGGAACTTATCAAGGACTATGATATGAATCTACAATACCACCGGGAAGGCCAATGTAGTAGCGAGATGCTCTGGTAGAAAGGTTTATGCCAATGGATTGACAATTGGTGAATTGCACGAGGATTTGTGCAAGCAATTCAGGACCTTAGGCGGAGGTAGTATCGAAGGATATTTGGCTACAATGGAAGTCAACCAGCGCTTGAGACAGAATCGGGAAGGCTCAAGTGGGAGACAAAGAGATAGATGAAGTTAAGGAAAAGATGAAGGAAGGTCGAGCAAGAATTCGAGGATGAGCAAGGTACCTTGTGGTATGGAGATGTTTGTATGTGCTTGATCCGGAGTTAAGGAAGTTGATTATCACGGAAGCTCATGACTCGCCCGTATTCCATACATCCGGGCGTCTGAAGATGTATATGGATCTAAAGGAGATACGGTGGAACAACATGAAGGAGATATCGCCAAGCATATTTCCCTATGTGATGTATGTAGCAGTGAAGGCGGAACACGAAACCAGCGGGACTACTACAGCCTTTGCCGTGCGGATTGGAAATGGGATAGAGTGGGAATGGACTTTATCACAGGTGCCCGAGACCATGCGGATATGACTCTATTTGGGTAGTGGTCGATCATTTGACCAAGGTAGCCCACTTTATACAGTGAAGCGACCTACACAAGTGCAAGGTTGGCCAAGATTTACATGGACAAGATTGTGTGCCTACATGGAGTTCCCAAGAGTATAAGTGTCGATAGAGGCACCCAATTTACCTCACACACTTGGCGCCCATTGCCACGAGTCACTTGGTACTAGATTGGAGTTTAGTAGCGTTTCACCTGAGCGGATGGCGGCGAAAGGGTGAATCATATTTTGGAAGACATGCTAAGAGCTTGCGCCTTGGCTCATGGTTCTAGTTGGGATGAGAATTTACCATGTGCGGAGTTTTCCTACAACAACAGCTATCAAACCAGCATCAAGACGTCACCATTCGATGTGTTATATGGAAGCGGTGCGAACACCATTGCTATGGGATGGAGTAGGAGAACGTCGATTGTTTGGACCTGACTTGATCAAGGGCTGAGGAGAAGATCGCCTTGATTAGAAACGGTGAAGGTAGCACAATCAAGACGGAAGAGCTACGGCGGCGTAAGCGCAAAGTGGTATATGAGATAGGTGATAGAGCATACCTCGAGTATCGCCGCTTCGTGGAATCAAGAGATTTGGAATTAAGGGTGGTGGCACCTCGATTTATTGGACCCTATCGAGTCTTAGCACGCATAGGAGAGGTTGCTTATTAGTTGGGTTGCGGAGGCTCTATCTGCTGTTCACAATGTGTTCCGTATTCCAGCTGAAGAAGTGCCATCCGGAGATGGTGGATACACCATTGAGAGACAGCACCGCTAGAAGAGGTTCAGCTTGAGAGCGATTTGATCTATGAGGAGAAACCGGTCAAGATTCTAGAGGCGAGAAAGGACTACCCGTACCAAGACAATCAAGTTTTGCAAGGTGCGTGGAGCCACCACACGAAGAGGAAGCCACTTGGGGCGTGAGGATGACATCAGAGGACTACCCACACCTATTTGCTATGGCGCGATCTCGAGCGAGATTCATCTTAAGGAGGTTAGTCTTGTCACATCCCAAATTTTAGATTTGGTCTTGCATATCATTCATTGCATCGCATCATATCTTTCCATGCATTACCGTCGGTAGAGAGGATCAGCGAAGCTATTTGCAAAACCCGTTTCTACTTAAACCGAGGTTCTGCGAGCCGGAGGACTTGCAACAACCACCCCTGGGTTCGAGTTTTCGCACAAACTTCGACTGAAGGTTGTTCCCTCGGCGATCTGAACCCGTGGCGCGTATCGCTCAATCGGAGTTCGTATGCAAAAGACTTCGGACGTTTTAGTAAACCGCCGAAAGCGGTCCGAAAATCCGGACCGATTTCCGAATCGAATCAAATCTGGACCGTTTTCAGTTTAGGACTGTTTTTTTCTGCGTGTGAAGGACCAATAAAGGAGGACCTCGCTGCCTGCGTAGCCCATGCACGCAACCCAAACCCGTCGTGACCTCCTCTGCCGCCGCCGCGCTTCTCCTCGCAGCCGTGCCCACCCTCCGCCGGCCATCGCGCGTCTGTTCTTAGGGTTAGCCTCGATCTCCTCTTTCCGTTCCGTGCTCGCGTCTCCATCCGCCGCCGCCAGCTGCGCCTGCGGATCGCCTGCGTACCGCGCATTTATTATTCCGGAGCCGTAGTTGACCGTGTGTATGCGTCGCAGGTAGAACCACGCCCGCGCCAGGAACCGACCGTCGCCGCCGTCCGGAGCTCGAGCTCGGAGTTCGATTCGCCGTCCGTTTCGGTAGACAGCAGCCACCGTCGGATCTCAGATCAGCGGCTTAGATCGTTCGTTGACTGGTCAGCACTCCAGGCGTTGACTAGTCAGAGGCCCCAGGCGTTGACTGGTCAGGCGCCCAGTCAGCGCCCGTCATCGGAACGCGATTGGTGGGTCAATTTCGTTAATCCTATTAGTTGGCAGATTTCGGTAGAATCTTGTAAATTGTGTAGAAATTAAACCGCTTGGCCAAAAATTGCAAATAAAATATGCACGAGTTCAGTGAGTCGTGTAGAATATCGCTGTACCTTTGGTTCAGACTTTTCCTATCAGGTTTAGTACAGTTTAATCAAACTAGTTAGTGGCCTTTTCAGAGTAATAAATTCGTAGTAAAAGTTTCATAGCTCCAAAATCGCGTATGATATGTCTGTGAACTCGTATGAACGAGAGGAATCTCATCATGAATTCAAAGATAGGCTTACAGTAAAAACTTCTGCAGTAGTTGTCTAATGGCGTTCTGCAGTGTTTTAATTACTCGGGATGTTTTATAACTCCTTTTTGAGTAATTCCAATTGGTACTGTTTCTTATCGGCGATGCCTATGCGGTAGAATTTTTCTAGGATTTTACAAACAGTATACTACCGGTAGTGAATTATTTAAGTTCTAGCTCTAGTAGTGATCTCTACTTTTGGTTAATAGTTTTCCTAGCGTAAATCTATTTTCCATGCATGTATTCGGTAGTAATATGTATTAGTATTATGTGGTGCAGCTGTAGCACCAATTCACTTGCCGTTCTTGCATTCATGCATCATCTTTGTTGCATATGTTTGTTTATGAATGCAATTGTGTCGTGTAGATTGTGTGGAGTGCAACCCTTGCTCGTGTTTGGATTGTTCCTCCGACCGCTTCAATCAAGGCAAGTAGATGCTACTTTGTTCATGATATCGTCCTAATATTTTCAATGCATTGTCGTGTATTTTGTAGTTGCATGAGTAGGATGATACTATCGCTATGCTATGTCCTATTATTGTGGTAGGGCTTTCCTTGTAGATGAACCACCGTTGTAGATGTGCTTAGCCATGCTATGTTGAACGAGGGCTGGGTTACATCATTGATACTTGTTTTCTCAAAGTATTGGTTTGTGAAAACTAAAACAACTTAATCAATGAATCCCTTGGGTGTGATGGTATTGATAATTTTTGGTGGTTTCATTGCGGAAAGGCACCCAGGTATCAAGAGAGAATGATTGGCTTCTTTATTGTGTAGCTTACGTGTACAACCATGTGCCAATAATGAAATGGGCGGTTGGTTGGACTTAGTAGGTTGTGGTAACTCGAACCCGCGTATCCAGAGATGTAGAATTTTGGTAGGTTGGACCGGTGCGCGTTGGGATTGAGGAGCTACTTCCCGAACAGTCTCTTCTTGGTCTTCTCCCTATCATCACCCTAAATGAGAGTGGTGGTACGAGCTGGGCTGGCCAAGTCACATGGGTAAAGTGTACTAACCTCTGCAGTGTATAATCTAATCGATTAACCGTGTCCCGGTTATGGACAACTGAGTTGCTTGATATTGATTCCATGACATGTTTCTCGCTCATTCTAATTTCATAATTGTTTTAATGTTGTTGGGTTAACTTAATTGGGATCTTTTCAAAGAAAATCAAAACTGTTTATGAAAGTAGGACAAAGTTATTTGCAAATGCAAGCGGAACCAGCTCCACTTGCCAAATATGCATGTAGATGTTAGTACTATTGTCTCATTTACTAGCTCTACTTGCCATACATTCCATGTATTGACCCTTGAGGCTGTTGCGTTTTATCTTTGCGGGTTATTCCGATTCTGATTGATGGTTATAGGCCACGGTACTCCACTCGGCACTTGTTCACTTGTGGGCAATTTGAAGAATGGAGGATTTATCTCGTTTATGTTGCTACCTGAATAATTTGAGCTAGCTTTGTGCTAAGCTTTTATTGTAAAAATGGTACTCTGGATCTTCGTTATCTATGATACACGGATATTTTGCTATGTTATCTATCTTACTCTATTGTGGGCCAATGAACCGATCCAGGGATTGGCATGTCACATAGAGGCCACGGTCTTTCGAGAACGGTGTCACATGGATCCACTAGAGTTTATTGCATAAGTGTTCTTTCCATAAACCACATGGATCCATTAGAGTTCATTGCATGTAGTTTATTTTCATAAACCACATGGATTCAATAGAGTTTGTTGCTTGTGTGTTCTATGCCTAAACTACAAGAATCCACTAGATGCCATTGCATGTGTGTTCTTTTCATAAACCACATGGATCCACTAGAGTTCACTTCATGTGTGTTCTTTTCATAAACCACATGGATCCATGTGTGTTCTTTTCATAAACCACATGGATCCACTAGAGTTCATTGCATGTGTGTTCTATTCCTAAACCACATGGATCCACTAGAGTTCATTGGATGTGTGTTCTATTACTAAACCACATGGATCCACTAGATGCCATTTCATGTGTGATCTTCCATAAACCACATGGATCCACTAGAGTTCATTGTATGTGTGTTAGTTTCATAAACCACATGGATCCACTAGAGTTCATGGCATGTGTGTTCTCTTCATAAACCACATGGATCCACTAGATGCCATTGCATGTGTGTTCTATTCCTAAACCACATGGATCCACTAGATGCCATTTATTGTGTGTTTTTTTCATAAACCACATGGATGCACTATATGTGAATGCATGTGTGTTCTTTTCATAAACCACATGGATGCACTAGATGCCATTGGATGTGTGTTGTTTTCATAAACCACATGGATGCACTAGATGTCATTGCATGTGTGTTCTTTTCATAAACCACATGGATCCACTAGATACCATTGCAAGTGTGTTCTTTTCATAAACCACATGGATCCACTAGAGTTCATTGCATGTGTGTTCTATGCCTAAACCACAAGAATCCACTAGATGCCATTGCATGTGTTTTCTTTTATTAAACCACATGGATCCACTAGATGTCATTGCATGGGTGTTCTTTTCATAAACCACATGGATCCACTAGAGTTCAGTGCATGTGTGTTCTTTTCATAAACCACATGGATACACTAGAGTTCATTGCATATGTGTTCTTTTCATAAACCACATGGATCCACTAGAGTTCACTACACGTGTGTTCTTTTCATAAACCACATGTATCCACTAGAGTTCATGGCATGTGTGTTCTTTTCATAAACCACATGGATCCACTAGATGCCATTGCATGTGTGTTCTTTTCATAAACCACATGGATCCACTAGAGTTCATTGGATGTGTGTTCTTTCATAAACCACATGGATCCACTAGATGTCATTGCATGTGTGTTCTTTTCATAAACGACATGGATCCACTAGATTCCATTGCATGTGTGTTCTTTTCATAAACCACATGGATCCACTAGGTTCATTGCATGTGTGTTCTATGAATAAACCACATGGATCCACTAGAGTTCATTGGATGTGTGTTGTATTCCTAATCCACATGGATCCACTAAATACCATTGCATGTGTGTTCTTTCATAAACCACATGGATCCAGTGGTCGATTCAACCCATGTGTTTTCTTTTCATAAACCACATGGATCCACTAGAGTTCATGGCATGTGTGTTCTTTTCATAAACCACATGGATCCACTAGATGCCATTTATTGTGTGTTCTTTTCATAAACCACATGGATGCACTAGATGCCATTGGATGTGTGTACTTTTCATAAACCACATGGATGCACTAGATGTCATTGCATGTGTGTTCTTTTCATAAACCACATGGATCCTCTACATGCCATTGCACGTGTGTTGTTTTCATAAACCACATGGATCCACTAGAGTTCATTGCACGTGTGTTCTTTTCATAAACCACATGGATCCACTAGATGCCATTACATGTGTGTTTATTCATAAACCACATCGATCACCGATGTCATTGCGTGTGTTCTTTTAACATACCACATGGATCAACTGGATTTCATTGCCGTGTCTTCTTTTCATAAACTAGATGGATCCACTATTATCCATTGCATGTGTGTTATAATCCTAAAGCACATGGATCCACTACATTCCATTGGATGTGTATTCTTTTCATAAACCACATGGATCCACTAGATGTCATTGCATGTGTGTTCTTTTCATAAACCACATGGATCCACTATTGTTCATGGCATGTGTGTTCTATTCCTATACCACATGGATCCAATAGGTTCCATTGCATATGTGTTCTTTTCATAAATCACATGGATCCACTAGAGTTCATTGCATGTGTGTTCTTTTCATAAACCACATGGATCCACTAGGTTCATTGCATGTGTGTTCTATGAATAAACCACATGGATCCACTAGAGTTCATTGGATGTGTGTTGTATTCCTAATCCACATGGATCCACTAAATACCATTGCATGTGTGTTCTTTTCATAAACCACATGGATCCAGTAGAGTTCATCGCATGTGTATTCTTTTCATAAACCACATGGATCCACTAGAGTTCATGGCATGTGTGTTCTTTTCATAAACCACATGGATCCACTAGATGCCATTTATTGTGTGTTCTTTTCATAAACCACATGGATGCACTAGATGCCATTGGATGTGTGTTCTTTTCATAAACCACATGGATGCACTAGATGTCATTGCATGTGTGTTCTTTTCATAAACCACATGGATGCGCTATATGCCATTGCACGTGTGTTGTTTTCATAAACCACATGGATCCACTAGAGTTCATTGCACGTGTGTTCTTTTCATAAACCACATGGATCCACTAGATGCCATTGCATGTGTGTTTATTCATAGACCACATCGATCACCAGATGTCATTGCGTGTGTGTTCTTTTAACAAATCACATGGATCAACTGGATTTCATTGCACGTGTCTTCTTTTCATAAACTAGATGGATCCACTATTATCCATTGCATGTGTGTTCTAATCCTAAACCACATGGATCCACTACATTCCATTGGATGTGTATTCTTTTCATAAACCACATGGATCCACTAGATGTCATTGCATGTGTGTTCTTTTCATAAACCACGTGGATCCACTATTGTTCATGGCATGTGTGTTCTATTCCTATACCACATGGATCCAATAGGTTCCATTGCATATGTGTTCTTTTCATAAATCACATGGATCCACTAGAGTTCATTGCATGTGTGTTCTTTTCATAATCCACATGGATCCATTAGAGTTTGTTGCATAAGTGTTCTTTCCATAAACCACATGGATCCATTAGAGTTCATTGCATGTATGTTATTTTCATAAACCACATGGATTCAATAGAGTTTGTTGCTTGTGTGTTCTATGCCTAAACTACAAGAATCCACTAGATGCCATTGCATGTGTGTTCTTTCATAAACCACATGGATCCACTAGAGTTCACTTCATGTGTGTTCTTTTCATAAACCACATGGGTACACTAGAGTTGATTGCATGTGTGTACTATTCATAAACCACATGGATCCACTAGATGCCATTGCATGTGTGTTCTTTTCATAAACCACATGCATCCACTAGAGTTCATTGGATGTGAGTTCTATTCCTAAACCACATGGATCCACTAGATGCCATTGCATGTGTGTTCTTTTCATAAACCACATGAATCCACTAGAGTTCATTGAATGTGTGTTCTTTTCATAAACCACATGGATCCACTAGAGTTCATTGCATGTGTGTTCTATTCCTAAACCACATGGAGCCGCAAGAGTTCATTGGATGTGTGTTCCATTCCTAAACCACATGGATCCGCAAGAGTTCGTTGGATGTGTGTTCCATTCCTAAACCACATGGATCCACTAGGTGCCATTGCATGTGTGTTCTTTTCATAAACCACATGGATCCACTAGAGTTCATTGCATGTGTGTTCTTTTCATAAACCACATGAATACAATAGATTTCATGGCATGTGTGTTCTTTTCATAAACCACATGGATCCACTAGATACCATTGCATGTGTGTTCTTTTCATAAACCACATGGACCCACTAGAGTTCATTGCATGTGTGTTTTATGCCTAAACCACAAAAATCCACTAGACGCGATTCCATGTGTGTTCTTTTCTTAAACCACATGGATCCACTAGATGGCATTGTATGTGTGTTCTTTTCATAAACCACATTGGTCCACTAGAAATCACTGCATGGGTGTTCTTTTCATAAACCACATGGATACACTAGAGTTCATTGCATGTGTGTTCTATTCATAAACCTCATGGATCCACTAGATGCCATTGCATGTGTGTTCTTTTCATAAACCACATGGATCCACTAGAGTTCATTGGATGTGTGTTCTATTCCTAAACCACATGGATCCACTAGATGCCATTGCCTGTGTGTTATTTTCATAAACCACATGGATCCACTAGAGTTCATTGCATGTGTGTTCTTTTCATAAACCACATGGATCCACTAGAGTTCATTGCATGTTTGTTCTATTCCTAAACCACATAGATCCACTAGAGTTCATTGGATGTGTGTTCTATTCCTAAACCACATGGATCCACTAGATGCCATTTCATGTGTGTTCTTTCCATAAACCACATGGATCCACTAGAGTTCATTGCATGTGTGTTAGTTTCATAAACCGCATGGATCCACTATAGTTCATGGCATGTGTGTTCTTTTCATAAACCACATGGATCCACTAGATGCCATTGCATGTGTGTTATATTCCTAAACCACATGGATCCACTATATGCCATTTATTGTGTGTTCTTTTTATAAACCACATGGATGCACTAGATGTCATTGCATGTGTGTTCTTTTCATAAACCACATATATCCACTAGATGCCATTGGATGTGTGTTATTTTCATAAACCACATGGATGGACTAGATGTCATTGCATGTTTGTTCTTTTCATAAACCACATGGATCCACTATATGCCATTGCATGTGTGTTATTCCATAAACCACATGGATCTACTAGATACCATTGCATATGTGTTCTATGCCGAAACCACAAGACTACACTAGATGCCATTGCATGTGTGTTCTTTTATTAAACCACATGGATCCACTAGATGTCATTGCATGTGTGTTCTTTTCATAAACCACATGGTTCCACTAGAGTTCACTTCATGTGTGTTCTTTTCATAAACCACATGGATACACTAGAGTTCATTGCATGTGTGTTATATTCATAAACCACATGGATCCACTAGATGCCATTGCATGTGTGTTCTTTTCATAAACCACATGGATACACTAGAGTTCATTGGATGTGTGTTCTATTCCTAAACCACATGGATCTACTAGAGTTCACTACATGTGTGTTCTTTTCATAAACCACTTGGATACACTAGAGTTCATATCATGTGTGTTCTTTTCATAAACCACATGGATCCACAAGAGTTCATTGCATGTGTGTTCTTTTCATAAACCACATGGATCCACTAGAGTTCATTGCATGTGTGTTCTATTCCTAAATCACATGGATCCACTAGAGTTCATTGGATGTGTGTTCTATTCCTAACCCACATGGATCCACTAGATACCATTGCATGTGTGTTATTTTCATAAACCACATGGATCCACTAGAGTTCATTGCATGTGTGTTCTTTTCATAAACCACATGGATCCACTAGAGTTCATGGCATGTGTGTTCTTTTCATAAACCACATGGATCCACTAGATGCCATTCCATGTGTGTTCTATTCCTAAACCACATGGATCCACTAGATGCCATTTGATGTGTGTTCTTTTCATAAACCACATGGATGCACTAGATGTCATTGCATGTGTGTTCTTTTCATAAACCACATGGATCCGCTATATGCCATTGCATGTGTGTTGCTTTCATAAACTACATGAATCCACTAGAGTTCATTGCACGTGTGTTCTTTTCATAAACCACATGGATCCACTAGATGCCATTGCATGTGTGTTTATTCATAAACCACATGAATCACTAGATGTCATTGCATGTGTGTTCTTTTAATTAACCACATGGATCCACTGGATGTCATTGCACGTGTGTTCTTTTCATAAACCAGATGGATCCACTATTATCCATTGCATGTGTGTTCTAATCCTAAACCACATGGATCCACTACATTCAATTGGATGTGTATTCTTTTCATAAACCAGATGGATCCACTAGATATCATTGCATGTGTGTTCTTTTCATAAACCACATGGATCCACTAGTGTTCATGGCATGTGTGTTCTATTCCTATACCACATGGATCTAAGAGGTTCCATTGCATATGTGTTCTTTTCATAAATCACATGGATCCACTAGAGTTCATTGCATGTGTGTTCTTTTCATAATCCACATGGATCCACTAGAGTTTGTTGCATGTGTGTTCGTTCCATAAACCACATGGATCCACTAGAGTTCATTGCATGTATGTTATTTTCATAAACCACATGGATCCAATAGATTACATTACATCTCTGTTCTTTTCATAAACCACAAGGACCCACTAGAGTTTGTTGCATGTGTGTTCTATGCCTAAACTACAAGAACCCACTAGATTCCATTACATGTGTGTTCTTTTCTTAAACCACATGGATCCACTAGATGCCATTGCATCTGTGTTCTTTTCATAAACCACATGGATCCACTAGAGTTCACTTCATGTGTGTTCTTTTCATAAACCACATGGATACACTAGAGTTCATTGCATGTGTGTACTATTCATAAACCACATGGATCCACTAAATACCATTGCATGTGAGTTCTTTTTATAAACCACATGGATCCACTAGAGTTCATTGGATGTGTGTTCTATTCCTAAAGCACATGGATCCACTTGATTCCATTACATGTGTGTTCTTTTCATAAACCACATGAATCCACTAGAGTTCATCGAATGTGTGTTCTTTTCATAAACCACAAAGATCAACTAGAGTTCATTGCATGTGTGTTCTATTAAGAAACCACATGGATCAAAAGGTTCATTGGATGTGTGTTCATTCCTAAACCACATGGATCCACTAGATGCCATTGCATGTTTTTTTTTCATAAACCACATGGATCCACTAGAGTTCATTGCATGTGTGTTCTTTTCATAAACCACATGGATCCACTAGAGTTCATGGCATGTGTGTTCTTTTCATAAACCACATGGATCCACTAGATGCCATTGCATGTGTGTTCTATTCCTAAACCACATGGATCCACTAGATGCCATTGCATGTGTGTTCTTTTCATAAATCACATGGATGCACTAGATGTCATTGCATGTGTGTTCTTTTCATAAACCACATGGATCCACTATATGCCATTGCATGTGTGTTATTCCATAAACCACATGGATCTACTAGATACCATTGCATATGTGTTCTATGCCTAAACCACAAGAATACACTAGATGCCATTGCATGTGTGTTCTATGCCTAAACCACAAGAATCTACTAGATGCCATTGCATGTGTGTCTTTTCTTAAACTAGATGGATCCACTAGTTGTCATTGCATGTGTGTTCTTTTCATCAACCACATGGATCTACTGGAGTTCACTGCATGTGTGTTCTTTTCATAAACCACATGGATATACTAGAGGTCATTGCATGTGTGTTCTATTCATAAACCACATAGATCCACTAGATGCCATTGCATGTGTGTTCTTTTCATAAATCATATGGATCCACTAGAGTTCATTGGATATGTGTTCTATTCCTAAACCACGTGGATCCACTAGATGCCATTGCATGTGTGTTCTTTTCATAAACCACATGGATCCACTAGAGTTCATTGCATGTGTGTTCTTTTCATAAACCACATGGATCCACTAGAGTTCGTTGCATGTGTATTCTATTCCTAAACCACATGGATCCACTAGAGTTCAGTCCATTGGATGTGTGTTCTACCTAAACCACATGGATCCACTAGATGACATTGCATGTGTGTTCTATTCATAAACCACATGGATCCACTAGATGCCATTGCATGTGTGTTCTTTTAAGAAACCACATGGATCGACTATATGCCATTGCATGTGTGTTCTTTTCATAAACCACATGGATACACTAGATGCCATTGCATGTGTGTTCTTTTCAGAAACCACATGGATCCACTATATGACATTGCGTGTGTGTTCTATTCCTAAACCACATGGATCCACTAGATGCCATTGCATGTTTGTTCTTTTCATAAACCACATGGATCCACTAGATGCCATTGCATGTGTGTTCTATTCCTAAACCACATGGATCCACTAGATGCAATTGGATGTGTGTTCTTTTAATAAACCACATGGATCAACTAGATGTCATTGCAGGTGTGTTCTTTTCATTAACCACATGGATCTACTATATGCCATTGCATGTGTGTTCTTTTCATAAACCACATGGATCCACTAGAGTTCACCGCATGTGTGTACTAATCCTAAACCACATGGATCCACTAGATGCCATTGCATGTTTTTTTTTTCATAAACCACATGGATCCACTAGAGTTCATTGCATGTGTGTTCTTTTCATAAACCACATGGATCCACTAGAGTTCATGGCATGTGTGTTCTTTTCATAAACCACATGGATCCACTAGATGCCATTGCATGTGTGTTCTATTCCTAAACCACATGGATCCACTAGATGCCATTGGATGTGTGTTCTTTTCATAAATCACATGGATGCACTAGATGTCATTGCATGTGTGTTCTTTTCATAAACCACATGGATCCACTAGATGCCATTGCATGTGTGTTCTATTCCTAAACCACATGGATCCACTAGATGCCATTGGATGTGTGTTCTTTTCATAAATCACATGGATGCACTAGATGTCATTGCATGTGTGTTCTTTTCATAAACCAGATGGATCCACTAGATGCCATTGCATGCGTGTTATTTTCATAAACCACATGGATCCACTAGATTCCATTACATGTGTGTTCTATTCCTAAACCACATGGATCCTCTAGATGCCATTGGATGTGTGTTCTTTTCATAAACCACATGGATCCACTAGATGCCATTGCATGTGTGTTCTTTTCAGAAATCACATGGATCCACCATATGCCATTGCATATGTGGTCTTTTCATAAACCACATGGATCCACTAGAGTTCATTGCATGTGTGTTCTATGCCTAAACCACAAGAATCAACTAGATGCCATTGCATGTGTGTCTTTTCTTAAACCAGATGGATCCACTAGTTGTCATTGCATGTGTTTTCTTTTCATCAACCACATGGATCCACTGGAGTTCACTGCATGTGTGTTCTTTTCATAAACCACATGGATATACTAGAGGTCATTGCATGTGCGTTCTATTCATAAACCACATGGATCCACTAGATGCCATTGCATGTGTATTCTTTTCATAAATCACATGCATTCACTAGAGTACATTGGATATGTGTTCTATTCCTAAACCACGTGGATCCACTAGATGCCATTGCATGTGTGTTCATTTCATAAACCACATGGATCCACTAGAGTTCATTGCATGCGTGTTCTTTTCATAAACCACATGGATCCACTAGAGTTCATTGCATGTGTGTTCTATTCCTAAACCACATGGATCCACTAGAGTTCATTTCATTGGATGTGTGTTCTACCTAAACCACATGGATCCACTAGATGACATTGCATGTGTGTTCTATTCATAAACCCATTGGATCCACTAGATGCCATTGCATGTGTGTTCTTTTAAGAAACCACATGGATCCACTATATGCCATTGCATGTGTGTTCTTTTCATAAACCACATGGATCCACTAGATGCCATTGCATGTGTGTTCTTTTCATAAACCACATGGATCCACTAGAGGTCATTGCATGTGTGTTCTATGCCTAAACCACAAGAATCCACTAGATGCCATTGCATGTGTTTTCTTTTATTAAACCACATGGATCCACTAGATGCCATTGAATGTGTGTTATTTTCATGAACGACATGGATCCACTAGAGTTCACTACATGTGTGTTCTTTTCATAAACCACATGGATACACTAGAGTTCATTGCATGTGTGTTCTATTCATAAACCACATGGATCCACTAGATTTCATTTCATGTGTGTTCTTTTCATAAACCACATGGATCCACTAGAGTTCATTGGATGTGTGTTCTATTCCTAAACCACATGGATCCACTATATGCCATTGCATGTGTGTTCTTTTCATAAACCACATGGATCCACTAGAGTTCATTGCATGTTGTTTTTCATAAACCACATGGATCCACTAGAGTTCATTGCATGTGTGTTCTATTCCTAAACCACATGGATCCACTAGATGCCATTGCATGTGTGTTATTTTCATAAACCACATGGATCCACTAGATTCCATTACATGTGTGTTCTATTCCTAAACCACATGGATCCTCTAGATGCCATTGGATGTGTGTTCTTTTCATAAACCACATGGATCCACTAGATGCCATTGCATGTGTGTTCTTTTCAGAAACCGCATGGATCCACTATATGTCATTGCGTGTGTGTTCTATTCCTAAACCACATGGATCCACTAGATACCATTGCATGTGTGTTCTTTTCATAAACCACATGGATCCACTATATGCCATTGCATGTGTGTTCTATTCCTAAACCACATGGATCCACTAGATGCAATTGGATGTGTGTTCTTTTAATAAACCACATGGATCCACTAGATGTCATTGCATGTGTGTTCTTTTCATTAACCACATGGATCTACTATATGCCATTGCATGTGTGTTCTTTTCATAAACCACATGGATCCACTAGAGTTCATTGCATGTGTGTTCTTTTCATAAACCACATGGATCCACTAGATGCCATGCATGTGTGTTATTTTCATAAACCACATGGATACACTAGAGGTCATTGCATGTGTGTTCTATGCCTAAACCACAAGAATCCACTAGATGCCATTGCATGTGTTTTTTCTTAAACCACATGGATCCACTAGATGCCATTGAATGTGTGTTCTTTTCATGAACGACATGGATCCACTAGAGTTCACTACATGTGTGTTCTTTTCATAAACCACATGGATACACTAGAGTTCATTGCATGTGTGTTCTATTCATAAACCACATGGATCCACTAGATTTCATTTCATGTGTGTTCTTTTCATAAACCACATGGATTCACTAGAGTTCATTGGATGTGTGTTCTATTCCTAATCCACATGGATCCACTAGAGTTCAGTCCATTGGATGTGTGTTCTACCTAAACCACATGGATCCACTAGATGACATTGCATGTGTGTTCTATTCATAAACCACATGGATCCACTAGATGCCATTGCATGTGTGTTCTTTTAAGAAACCACATGGATCGACTATATGCCATTGCATGTGTGTTCTTTTCATAAACCACATGGATCCACTAGATGCCATTGCATGTGTGTTCTTTTCAGAAACCACATGGATCCACTATATGCCATTGCGTGTGTTTTCTATTCCTAAACCACATGGATCCACTAGATGCCATTGCATGTTTGTTCTTTTCATAAACCACATGGATCCACTAGATGCCATTGCATGTGTGTTCTATTCCTAAACCACATGGATCCACTAGATGCAATTGGATGTGTGTTCTTTTAATAAACCACATGGATCAACTAGATGTCATTGCAGGTGTGTTCTTTTCATTAACCACATGGATCTACTATATGCCATTGCATGTGTGTTCTTTTCATAAACCACATGGATCCACTAGAGTTCACCGCATGTGTGTACTAATACTAAACCACATGGATCCACTAGATGCCATTGCATGTTTTTTTTTCATAAACCACATGGATCCACTAGAGTTCATTGCATGTGTGTTCTTTTCATAAACCACATGGATCCACTAGAGTTCATGGCATGTGTGTTCTTTTCATAAACCACATGGATCCACTAGATGCCATTGCATGTGTGTTCTATTCCTAAACCACATGGATCCACTAGATGCCATTGGATGTGTGTTCTTTTCATAAATCACATGGATGCACTAGATGTCATTGCATGTGTGTTCTTTTCATAAACCACATGGATCCACTAGATGCCATTGCATGTGTGTTCTATTCCTAAACCACATGGATCCACTAGATGCCATTGGATGTGTGTTCTTTTCATAAATCACATGTATGCACTAGATGTCTTTGCATGGTTGTTCTTTTCATAAACCACATGGATCCACTAGATGCCATTGCATGCGTGTTATTTTCATAAACCACATGGATCCACTAGATTCCATTACATGTGTGTTCTATTCCTAAACCACATGGATCCTCTAGATGCCATTGGATGTGTGTTCTTTTCATAAACCACATGGATCCACTAGATGCCATTGCATGTGTGTTCTTTTCAGAAACCACATGGATCCACTATATGCCATTGCATATGTGGTATTTTCATAAACCACATGGATCCACTAGAGTTCATTGCATGTGTGTTCTATGCCTAAACCACAAGAATCAACTAGATGCCATTGCATGTGTGTCTTTTCTTAAACCAGATGGATCCACTAGTTGTCATTGCATGTGTTTTCTTTTCATCAACCACATGGATCCACTGGAGTTCACTGCATGTGTGTTCTTTTCATAAACCACATGGATATACTAGAGGTCATTGCATGTGCGTTCTATTCATAAACCACATGGATCCACTAGATGCCATTGCATGTGTGTTCTTTTCATAAATCACATGCATCCACTAGAGTACATTGGATATGTGTTCTATTCCTAAACCACGTGGATCCACTAGATGCCATTGCATGTGTGTTATTTTCATAAACCACATGGATCCACTAGAGTTCATTGCATGCGTGTTCTTTTCATAAACCACATGGATCCACTAGAGTTCATTGCATGTGTGTTCTATTCCTAAACCACATGGATCCACTAGAGTTCATTTCATTGGATGTGTGTTCTACCTAAACCACATGGATCCACTAGATGACATTGCATGTGTGTTCTATTCATAAACCCATTGGATCCACTAGATGCCATTGCATGTGTGTTCTTTTAAGAAACCACATGGATCCACTATATGCCATTGCATGTGTGTTCTTTTCATAAACCACATGGATCCACTAGATGCCATTGCATGTGTGTTCTTTTCATAAACCACATGGATCCACTAGAGGTCATTGCATGTGTGTTCTATGCCTAAACCACAAGAATCCACTAGATGCCATTGCATGTGTTTTTTCTTAAACCACATGGATCCACTAGATGCCATTGAATGTGTGTTATTTTCATGAACGACATGGATCCACTAGAGTTCACTACATGTGTGTTCTTTTCATAAACCACATGGATACACTAGAGTTCATTGCATGTGTGTTCTATTCATAAACCACATGGATCCACTAGATTTCATTTCATGTGTGTTCTTTTCATAAACCACATGGATCCACTAGAGTTCATTGGATGTGTGTTCTATTCCTAAACCATGGATCCACTATATGCCATTGCATGTGTGTTCTTTTCATAAACCACATGGATCCACTAGAGTTCATTGCATGTTGTTTTTCATAAACCACATGGATCCACTAGAGTTCATTGCATGTGTGTTCTATTCCTAAACCACATGGATCCACTAGATGGCATTGCATGTGTGTTATTTTCATAAACCACATGGATCCACTAGATTCCATTACATGTGTGTTCTATTCCTAAACCACATGGATCCTCTAGATGCCATTGGATGTGTGTTCTTTTCATAAACCACATGGATCCACTAGATGCCATTGCATGTGTGTTCTTTTCAGAAACCGCATGGATCCACTATATGTCATTGCGTGTGTGTTCTATTCCTAAACCACATGGATCCACTAGATGCCATTGCATGTGTGTTCTTTTCATAAACCACATGGATCCACTATATGCCATTGCATGTGTGTTCTATTCCTAAACCACATGGATCCACTAGATGCAATTGGATGTGTGTTCTTTTAATAAACCACATGGATCCACTAGATGTCATTGCATGTGTGTTCTTTTCATTAACCACATGGATCTACTATATGCCATTGCATGTGTGTTCTTTTCATAAACCACATGTATCCACTAGAGTTCATTGCATGTGTGTTCTTTTCATAAACCACATGGATCCACTAGATGCCATGCATGTGTGTTATTTTCATAAACCACATGGATACACTAGAGGTCATTGCATGTGTGTTCTATGCCTAAACCACAAGAATCCACTAGATGCCATTGCATGTGTTTTTTCTTAAACCACATGGATCCACTAGATGCCATTGAATGTGTGTTCTTTTCATGAACGACATGGATCCACTAGAGTTCACTACATGTGTGTTCTTTTCATAAACCACATGGATACACTAGAGTTCATTGCATGTGTGTTCTATTCATAAACCACATGGATCCACTAGATTTCATTTCATGTGTGTTCTTTTCATAAACCACATGGATTCACTAGAGTTCATTGGATGTGTGTTCTATTCCTAATCCACATGGATCCACTAGATGACATTGCATGTGTGTTCTTTTCATAAACCACATGGATCCACTAGAGTTCATTGCATGTTGTTTTTCATAAACCACATGGATCCACTAGAGTTCATTGCATGCGTGTTCTTTTCATAAACCACATGGATCCACTAGAGTTCATTGCATGTGTGTTCTATTCCTAAACCACATGGATCCACTAGAGTTCATTTCATTGGATGTGTGTTCTACCTAAACCACATGGATCCACTAGATGACATTGCATGTGTGTTCTATTCATAAACCCATTGGATCCACTAGATGCCATTGCATGTGTGTTCTTTTAAGAAACCACATGGATCCACTATATGCCATTGCATGTGTGTTCTTTTCATAAACCACATGGATCCACTAGATGCCATTGCATGTGTGTTCTTTTCATAAACCACATGGATCCACTAGAGGTCATTGCATGTGTGTTCTATGCCTAAACCACAAGAATCCACTAGATGCCATTGCATGTGTTTTTTCTTAAACCACATGGATCCACTAGATGCCATTGAATGTGTGTTATTTTCATGAACGACATGGATCCACTAGAGTTCACTACATGTGTGTTCTTTTCATAAACCACATGGATACACTAGAGTTCATTGCATGTGTGTTCTATTCATAAACCACATGGATCCACTAGATTTCATTTCATGTGTGTTCTTTTCATAAACCACATGGATCCACTAGAGTTCATTGGATGTGTGTTCTATTCCTAAACCACATGGATCCACTATATGCCATTGCATGTGTGTTCTTTTCATAAACCACATGGATCCACTAGAGTTCATTGCATGTTGTTTTTCATAAACCACATGGATCCACTAGAGTTCATTGCATGTGTGTTCTATTCCTAAACCACATGGATCCACTAGATGCCATTGCATGTGTGTTATTTTCATAAACCACATGGATCCACTAGATTCCATTACATGTGTGTTCTATTCCTAAACCACATGGATCCTCTAGATGCCATTGGATGTGTGTTCTTTTCATAAACCACATGGATCCACTAGATGCCATTGCAAGTGTGTTCTTTTTAAACGCATGGATCCACTATATGTCATTGCGTGTGTGTTCTATTCCTAAACCACATGGATCCACTAGATGCCATTGCATGTGTGTTCTTTTCATAAACCACAAGGATCCACTATATGCCATTGCATGTGTGTTCTATTACTAAACCACATGGATCCACTAGATGCAATTGGATGTGTGTTCTTTTAATAAACCACATGGATCCACTAGATGTCATTGCATGTGTGTTCTTTTCATTAACAACATGGATCTACTATATGCCATTGCATGTGTGTTCTTTTCATAAACCACATGGATCCACTAGAGTTCATTGCATGTGTGTTCTTTTCATAAACCACATGGATCCACTAGATGCCATGCATGTGTGTTATTTTCATAAACCACATGGATACACTAGAGGTCATTGCATGTGTGTTCTATGCCTAAACCACAAGAATCCACTAGATGCCATTGCATGTGTTTTTTCTTAAACCACATGGATCCACTAGATGCCATTGAATGTGTGTTCTTTTCATGAACGACATGGATCCACTAGAGTTCACTACATGTGTGTTCTTTTCATAAACCACATGGATACACTAGAGTTCATTGCATGTGTGTTCTATTCATAAACCACATGGATCCACTAGATTTCATTTCATGTGTGTTCTTTTCATAAACCACATGGATTCACTAGAGTTCATTGGATGTGTGTTCTATTCCTAATCCACATGGATCCACTAGATGACATTGCATGTGTGTTCTTTTCATAAACCACATGGATCCACTAGAGTTCATTGCATGTTGTTTTTCATAAACCACATGGATCCACTAGAGTTCATTGCATGCGTGTTCTTTTCATAAACCACATGGATCCACTAGAGTTCATTGCATGTGTGTTCTATTCCTAAACCACATGGATCCACTAGAGTTCATTTCATTGGATGTGTGTTCTACCTAAACCACATGGATCCACTAGATGACATTGCATGTGTGTTATATTCATAAACCCATTGGATCCACTAGATGCCATTGCATGTGTGTTCTTTTAAGAAACCACATGGATCCACTATATGCCATTGCATGTGTGTTCTTTTCATAAACCACATGGATCCACTAGATGCCATTGCATGTGTGTTCTTTTCATAAACCACATGGATCCACTAGAGGTCATTGCATGTGTGTTCTATGCCTAAACCACAAGAATCCAGTAGATGCCATTGCATGTGTTTTTTCTTAAACCACATGGATCCACTAGATGCCATTGAATGTGTGTTATTTTCATGAACGACATGGATCCACTAGAGTTCACTAACTGTGTGTTATTTTCATAAACCACATGGATACACTAGAGTTCATTGCATGTGTGTTCTATTCATAAACCACATGGATCCACTAGATTTCATTTCATGTGTGTTCTTTTCATAAACCACATGGATCCACTAGAGTTCATTGGATGTGTGTTCTATTCCTAAACCACATGGATCCACTATATGCCATTGCATGTGTGTTCTTTTCATAAACCACATGGATCCACTAGAGTTCATTGCATGTTGTTTTTCATAAACCACATGGATCCACTAGAGTTCATTGCATGTGTGTTCTATTCCTAAACCACATGGATCCACTAGATGCCATTGCATGTGTGTTATTTTCATAAACCACATGGATCCACTAGATTCCATTACATGTGTGTTCTATTCCTAAACTACATGGATCCTCTAGATGCCATTGGATGTGTGTTCTTTTCATAAACCACATGGATCCACTAAATGCCATTGCATGTGTGTTCTTTTCAGAAACCGCATGGATCCACTATATGTCATTGCGTGTGTGTTCTATTCCTAAACCACATGGATCCACTAGATGCCATTGCATGTGTGTTCTTTTCATAAACCACATGGATCCACTATATGCCATTGCATGTGTGTTCTATTCCTAAACCACATGGATCCACTAGATGCAATTGGATGTGTGTTCTTTTAATAAACCACATGGATCCACTAGATGTCATTGCATGTGTGTTCTTTTCATTAACCACATGGATCTACTATATGCCATTGCATGTGTGTTCTTTTCATAAACCACATGGATCCACTAGAGTTCATTGCATGTGTGTTCTTTTCATAAACCACATGGATCCACTAGATGCCATGCATGTGTGTTATTTTCATAAACCACATGGATACACTAGAGGTCATTGCATGTGTGTTCTATGCCTAAACCACAAGAATCCACTAGATGCCATTGCATGTGTTTTTTCTTAAACCACATGGATCCACTAGATGCCATTGAATGTGTGTTCTTTTCATGAACGACATGGATCCACTAGAGTTCACTACATGTGTGTTCTTTTCATAAACCACATGGATACACTAGAGTTCATTGCATGTGTGTTCTATTCATAAACCACATGGATCCACTAGATTTCATTTCATGTGTGTTCTTTTCATAAACCACATGGATTCACTAGAGTTCATTGGATGTGTGTTCTATTCCTAATCCACATGGATCCACTAGATGACATTGCATGTGTGTTCTTTTCATAAACCACATGGATCCACTAGAGTTCATTGCATGTTGTTTTTCATAAACCACATGGATCCACTAGAGTTCATTGCATTTGTGTTGTATTCCTAAACCACATGGATCCACTAGATGCCATTGCATGTGTGTTATTTTCATAAACCACATGGATCCAGTAGATTCCATTACATGTGTGTTCTATTCCTAAACCACATGGATCCTCTAGATGCCATTGGATGTGTGTTCTTTTCATAAACCACATGGAACCACTAGATGCCATTGCATGTGTGTTCTTTTCAGAAACCGCATGGATCCACTATATGCCATTGTGTGTGTGTTCTATTCCTAAACCACATGGATCCACTAGATGCCATTGCATGTGTGTTCTTTTCATAAACCACATGGATCCACTATATGCCATTGCATGTGTGTTTTATTCCTAAACCACATGGATCCACTAGATGCAATTGGATGTGTGTTCTTTTTATAAACCACATGGATCCACTAGATGTCATTGCATGTGTGTTCTTTTCATTAACCACATGGATCTACTATATGCCATTGCATGTGTGTTCTTTTCATAAACCACATGGATCCACTAGAGTTCATTGCATGTGTGTTCTTTTCATAAACCACATGGATCCACTAGATGCCATTGCATGTGTGTTCATTTCATAAACCACATGGATCCACTAGAGGTCATTGCATGTGTGTTCTATTCGTAAACCACATGGATCCACTAGATGTCATTGCTTGTCTGTTCTATTCCTAAACCAAAAGAATCCACTAGATGCCATTGCATGTGTGTTCTTTTCTTAAACCACATGGATTCACTATTATCCATTGCATGTGTGTACTAATCCTAAACCACATGGGTCCACTAGATGCCATTGAATGCGTGTTCTTTTCATATACCACATGCATCCATTAGATGTCATTGCATGTGTGTTCTTTTCATAAACCACATGGATCCACTAGAGCTCATGGCATGTGTGTTCTTTTCATAAACCACATGGATCCAATAGATGCCATTGCATGTGTGTTCTATTCCTAAACCACATGGATCCACTAGATTCCATTGGATGTGTGTTCTTTTCATAAACCACACGGATGCACTAGATGTCATTGGATGTGTCTTCTTTTCATAAACCACATGGATCCACTAGATGCCATTGCATGTGTGTTCTTTTCATAAACCACATGGATCCACTAGATGCCATTGCATGTGTGTTCTTTTCATAAACCACATGGACCCACTAGAGTTCATTGGATGTGTGTTTTATGCCTAAACCAAAAGAATCCACTAGATGCCATTGCATGTGTGTTCTTTTCTTAAACCACATGGATACACTAGAGTTCATTGCATGTGTGTTCTATTCATAAACCACATGGATCCACTAGATGCCATTGCATGTGTGTTCTTTTTATAAACCACATGGACCCACTAGAGTTCATTGCATGTGTGTTCTTTTCATAAACCACATGGATACACTAGAGTTCATTGCATGTGTGTTCTATTCATAAACCACATGGATCCACTAGATGCCATTGCATGTGTGTTCTCTTCATAAACCACTGATACGTCCATTTTGCATCACGATTCTATGTCATAATTCACTGTTATTCATTGATATATTTCGTATTGAGAGGTGATACTTATGTCATTTCATCTGTTTTTGCATGGTTGATGACTTTTGGAGCATGGACCACTGCAGTCAGGATTCTGATGGAAAAGGTGCTTTTGGAGCAAAATTAGTCAGAAAATCCGGGAAAAGACGTGGAAAATCCTATTTTTCCAAAAGACGAAGGAAGCTAGAAGGGAGGCTGGAGATGGGCCACAGGGGGCCAAGTTGTGTGGCTGCCCTGGTCCACCCCTGGCACTCCCCTCTGGCGTATATTATCCTCCCGAAACCCTAAGACTGGAAGGGGAGAGCACAAAAAGATTTCGCCGCCTCTACGGGGCGGAAAACACCGAGAGAGAAAGATCTCTCCGGCAGACAGATTTCTGCCGGGGGAATTCCTTCCCAGAGAGGGGAGATCATCGCCATCAACACCATCATCAAGCTGGACTTCATCGGTACCATCATCATCATCATCACCATCATCACCCTCATCACCATCTCCATATTGCTGTAACAATTGCGTTGAATCTTGCATAGTTCATAGGGGAAACTTTTCCGGTGTTGATTACTCTTTGTAGTTGATGCTATTGAGTGAACCATTGAATTATTGTTTATGTTCAGATTGTTATACATCATTATTCCATCTCTGATCATGATCCATATGATGTCTTGTGAGTAGTTCGTTTTGTTCTTGAGGACATGGGAGAAGTCATGATGTTAGTAGTGGAGTTGTGTTGAGAAAGATTCAATAGTTTGATATTTAAGTTGTGGTGTACTTCTTCTAGTGGTGTCACGTGAACATCGACTACATGACACTTCACCTATATGGGCCTAGGGGAATGCATTGTGTATTTGGCTACTAATCGTAGGGGTTGCCGGAGTGACAGAAACCTGAACCCCCGTTAGGAAACCATTGCACAAGGGACGTAAGGGTCTTAGAGTTTAAAGCTGTGGTTAGGTTTCTACCTTAATTACTTTGTTGTACTTACGGATGTTTGCAAGGGGTATAATCACAAGTATGTATTAGTCCTAGGAAGGTCGGTACATTAGCACAGGTTCACCCACACAAACACTTAGCAAGCTAAAGAAGATTAATCAGCTATATGAAGCGAAAGCACTTGACAGTCTTCCATGTGTGTGTCCTCGAGCGTTTGGTCATCTTAAGTAATACAACCGGCTTGTCCTTTGCTGCATAAAGTATTGGGCCACTTGCATTTATTCCCTCTACATCTTTTATTTACTCGTACTTTGTTTACTTGCTTTATCAAAAACTCCTAAAATCTGTTTGCTAAGTATTTGCGAGAATTCTGATCCATACCACTAGCCACCTTCGCTCCTTGTTGGGTTAAACACTCTTACTTATAATCTGCGATACACCCCCTATACTTGTGGGTCATCAAGACTATTTTCTGGTGCCATTGCCGGGGAGTGAAGCGCTATTGGAGAGTGGAATTGGTAAAGGAAACTTCTACTGTGAGTATTGTTTACTTCTGCTAGTTGCTTTATTTTCGTTATGGATAATTCACTGAGTTTCTTATTTGGTAATGCTACTACCACTGCTAAGGTAGTAGATGAACCACCACCTGCTGAGAATGATGCTTTCAAAATACCTACAAGAATTATTGATCGTGTTATGGATAACTACTATGTTGGGGATGGAACTGTCCATCCCGGTGATCATTTACTCTTTATACACGAATTATACGGGTTGTTCAAGTGTGTAGGTATTACTACAGATCAAGTCAATAATAAGATATTCTCATTATCACTAAAAGGAAGAGCTGAGGAATGGTATAAGCTGCTGAAGAATGGTCAAGCTCTTGAATGGGAGGAAATAGTATCTCTCTTTTATTCGAAGTTTTATCCTCCTAGTGAGATTCATAAAGATCGAAATCAAATATATAATTTTTGGCCTCTTGATGGAGAGAGTACATCTCAAGATTGGGGGAGATTGAAGTTACTAATGCTCAAATGTCCCATTCATGAGCTCCCCAACAATATTATTATCAATAACTTTTATGCAAGGCCTTCTCTTCATGATAAGGATTTATTGGATGCTTCTTATGTTGGATCATTCACTCGCATGGAAGAAGAAGCTAAATGGGATCTTCTGGACCGTATTCAAGACAATGCTGAAGCATGGGAGAATGACAAAGGTAGAAAGTCAGGTATAAATTATGATTATGAATGAATTGAATCTTTTATGGGAACTGATGACTTTCAAAATATTAGTAATGCTTATGGTCTTGATTTGCAAGTTATTACGAATTGCTTTAGAGCTTTTGCTTGTTATATTGAAATTCCAAAAAGGGGATGGACTAAGTACCATGCACCTTATAAAGATATTGTTGGTATTTGGTGTTCTGTTGGGAGCAGGTGTTTACTATTGATCACATCTTACCTGAGCCTTATATCGAGAAGATTCCCTTCCTAGATAAGGTAAAGGATCATCCTATGATAACTAATATAATCACTAAAAGTGAAAAGAGAACTGTAAAACCTGGTGAACAAATAAATGTTGAACCTGTGGTAGCAATTGTGAAATTCCTTGTCACTAAAAGCATAGAAGATGGGCACATAGTTTTTTGTGAGGATGCTTCTAATATTGTTTCACATCCTAATAGAGCTAAAAAAGCTAGTGTCCCTGTGCTTTCCGTTAGAATTGGTGATCATTGCCATTATGGTTTATGTGATATTGGTGCAAGTTCGATCTTTATTCCTTATGAGCTTTACAGAGAAATTATGCATGAAATCAGTCCCTGCGAATTGGAAGAGATTGATGTGGTTATTCACCTTGCTAATAGAGAGACCATCTCTCCAATTGGCATTGTACGAGATGTAGAAGTTCTTAGTGGTAAGATTAAGTATCCTGCTGATTTTCTAGTACTTGGTTCAGCTGCTAGTAAAACTTATCCTATCATTTTTGGTAGACCTTTCTTGAGTACTTGTGGAGCTATTATAGATTGCAAGAGGGAGAAAATCTTGACTAAGTTTGATGGGGAATCTTATGAGTTTAATTTTTTGAAATTTACTAAAGAACCTTGTGAAGAGGAAACCCATAATGAGGATTTTAGAGTTGAACAACTTGCTTATATCTCTCTTGCTCCTAACAATGCTTTGCAGCAATTTATGGAAGATCACGAAAGTGAGATCTTCATGGAAGAAAGGAATGAGATTGACGAGATCCTCCGTCGTCAACCCAAGATGCTAAAGCATGACTGGCCTATAGAAGACTTGGGTACCACGTTGCCACCTAAAAAGGATTCGGTCTTCGATCTAAAACCTCTCCCTGATGATCTTAAATATGCTTATATTGATGATAAAAAGATATATCCTATTATTATTAGCACTAAACTTTCAGGGAAGGAAGAAGAAAGGTTATTGGAGGTTTTGAGGAAACAGGAGCTATGTATACTCCGGATGATTTAAAAGGGATTTCACCTACTATATGTCAGCATTCTATCAACATAGAACTAGATGCAAAGCCAATAGTAGAGCACCAACGACGTTTAAATCCTAGGATGAAGGAAGTGGTAAGGAATGAGGTATTGAAACTCCTTGATGCAGGTATTATTTACCCTATTGCTGATAGTGAATGGGTTAGTCCTGTTCATTGTGTTCCTAAAAAACGAGGTATTACTATTGTTCCTAATGATAATGATGAGCTTATTCCTCAAAGAATAGTAGTATGCTATAGGATGTGCATTGATTTTAGAAAATTCAATAAAGTTACTAAGAAAGATCACTACCGCTTCCTTTTATTGATCAAATGTTGAAAGGTTGTCTAAAAGACCCATTTTGTTTTCTTGATGGTTATTCTGGTTTCTCTCAAATTGTTATTAAACAACAAGATCAAGAAAAACTACTTTTACTTGCCCTTAGAACTTATGCTTATAGGCGTATGCCTTTTGGTTTATGTAATGCTCACCTACTTTTCAAAGGTGCATATGCCGCTATCTTTCATGGTTTTGTGAGGAAATTGTAGAGTGTTTATGGATGACTTTTACATCTATGGAACTTCTTTTGATAATTATCGCACAACCTTGATAAAGTTTTGCAGAGATGTGAAGAAACTAATCTTCTTCTTAATTGGGAGAAATGCCACTTCATGGTTAATGAAGGGATTGTCCTTGGGCATAAAGTTTACGAGAGGTATAAAAGTTGATAGAGCTAAGGTTGAGGCAATTGAGAAGATGCCATGCCCAAGAGACATCAAAGGTATTTGTATTATCCTTGGTCATGCTGGTTTCTATAGATGGTTTATTAAAGACTTTTCTAGGATATCAAAACCCCTCACTAATCTTCTTCAAAAGATGTAGCCTTCGTTTTGATGATGATTGTGAGGAGCTTTGAAAAGAAGGCTTTAACTACAGCCCTATTGTTCAACCACCTGATTGGGTTTACCCTTTGAAATAATGTGTGATGCTAGTGATTTTGCTGTAGGTGCTGTCCTTGGGCAATGAATTGATAAAGTTAAGCGTTATTCATTATGCTAGTAAGACTTTAGGCTATGCTCAAAGGAATTATGCTACTACTGAAAAGGAATTTCTAGTATCGTTTTTGCTTGTGATAAGTTTAGAACCTATATTGTAGACTCAAAAGTCACCATTCATACTAATCATGCTGCTATTAAATACCTTATGGCGAAGAGGGCGCTAAGCCTAGGCTTATTAGATGGGTGCTTTTTACAAAGTTTGATCTACATATAGTAGATAGGAAAGGTGTTGAAAACCCTGTAGATAATAATTTACCTCTATTGGAAAACATCTCTTTTGACCCTATGCCTATTAATGATAGTTTCCCAAATGAGCAGTTAGCGCGATGAGGAGTAAGCTCGCGAGGAGCCCTTGATGCCTTCGATTATGCTAACTTTATTGTCTCCAAATGTTGCCTCAACTTTTACAGCTCAGCAAATAAGGAAGTTTCTTCTATGATTTGAGGCATTATTTTGGGATGACCCACATATATAAAGAAGGAGTGGATGGTATTATGCAAAGATGTGTTCGAATATGAACAAATGGAATATTGTGTAAATGTCATGGTAGTGCTTATGGAGGACATCATGCGGGGAGATAGAACTAGCAAGGCAGTGCTACAATTAGGTTTCTACTGGCCTACCCTTTTTAAAGATGCAAGAAAATTTGTTTATCTAGTGATGAATGTCAGCGTGTTGGTAATATTTCTAGACGCAATGAAATGCCTATGAACTACTCTCTAGTTATTGAATCCTTTGATTGTTGGGGATTTGACTTTATGGGTCCTTTCCCTCACTCGAAAGGTTATACTCATATTCTTGTTGCCGTTGATTATGTTACTAAGTGGGTAGAAGCCATTCCTACAGAGTCTTGATGGGAGACTTCTCTAAAAATGCTTAAGGATGTTATCTTTCCTAGGTTTGGAGTGCCTAGGTATCTCATGACCGATGGGGTTCTCATTTCATTCATGGTGGTTTTAGAAAGACCCTTGCTAAATATGATGTTAATCATAGAATTGCTTCAAGCTTATCACCCCCAAACTAGCGGGCAAGTAGAGTTATCAAATAGAAATTAAATCCGTCTTGCAAAATGTTAATAGATTGAAAAAACTGGGCTAAAGTTGAATGATGCTTTATGGGCTTATAGCACTGCCTACAAAATCCTATGGGGATGTCTCCTTATAAAATGGTTTATGGAAAGCTTGTCACCTACCTTTAGAATTAGAACACAAAGCTTCTTTGGGCGGGTTGAAGAGCAGAAATAGAGATTATGCGCTGTTGGTGAGAAAAGATTATTTGACTTAAGCTCTTTAGATGAATGGAGGAGTGAAGCCTATGAAAATGCTAGGCTCTTTAAGGAAAGGTTAAAGATGGCATGACAAGTGAATGTAGAGAGAATTTCATGTTGGTGAAAGTTCTATTGTATAGGTCTCGTCTCAGATTTTTTGCATGAAAGCTATTGTCAAAATGGGAAGGACTCTTCATTATTGAAGAAGTATATCACAGATTCAGGAGCAATACAAATTTGTTCTTTAAAGATAATACTACACAAGTAGTGTGTTGAGATACCCGGGTAAGTCACTCCAGGTATAAGGGCAGAGTTAGCGAGGGATTAGGCAAGGTGAGCGGATCTCGCCGTGTCACCTCAAGGCAAGCGGATCACGGGTAACCCGGACGAAGTCGCTAACATGTCTCATCAGACTTAAGGAGTAAGTCGGAAGTGCTTGTCTAACTTATATGCGAGAACAGGTGTGGCCGGATCTACCATGATCCGGTCTCGCTTAGCTTCTAGGAGAAGGAAGGAATCTTTACGGTCAAGAAGGTCGAGTCGCACTACATGGCCAGGAAAGCAAGGCGGGACCACTTGGGTCGTGGCCGACAAGGTGATGACGCTCATGTGGTTTGTGTGGCGCCCAAGGCTTACGTTGCTAAAGCATGTATGACGTGGGAAAAGCACCCAGTGGGGTTACCACTTTGGGAGGGGCATATTCTTGGGAATATGCCTCACGTATGTCTCTAAGCGGGGACCGAACTTCCCTCTATATAAGGGGGCTAGGTCTCTGGTAGAAGGGGTTAGTTGAGCTCTAGTTGGTTTGTGGTGATTCCCTTAGGGCGATTGATCTAGGGTTCTAGGGAAAAATAGTAGGCAGGTAAGAGAGCTCCTTCTTCCTCCTCTATGTGTCAGCTCAAGGAGCACTTGTAATCTTGGAGATATAGCGATACAAACTTCTGTGTGGAGAATCACTCCACTATCCCTCCCTGGATTCCCCTAGCGTGTATTAGTCCCCACCTTTAGCCTATCCATGGCATCTGCCGTGACACCACCATGACAGTTGGCACCCACCGTGGGGCTAAGCGGCGCTAGCAGGTGAAGATCCGGACGGAAACCTCGCCGGCACCAGTGCAGCGTAAGTCTCCGGGCTTGTTCAGCGCTTTGGGGCATGGATTTCGTCGGCGACAATGCTGGCTGCCGACCGCGCCCACTTCCGCGCTTAGCCTCTTCGTCAAGCTAGGCGCGCCGCACAAGGTCTATGTTGTGGGCGTATCATGCGTTCATCCGCTCGTCGTCGATCTTGGGGAACCACCCTCACTATGGCTCGCGGTAGCGTATCGCTCGCTCCGGACCATCGCAGATGATAATGCGCCCGGTGCGGTGCAAACAAGGACCCGGCACCGGACCGGAGGTAACACCTAAGGCACCGAGAAGGTAGAGGACGCCTCCACTAGAGGCCTAGAGCGTCTTGAGAAGCTATGGATAGCTGGCTAACCCGATGGCAATGATGGTAGATCCGGCTCGAGGCGGCTGCTAGAGGAAACTAGGCAAAAGATTTGGAGGTGCAAAGAAAATAGCAGCGGCTCAGTGATCGCTGAACATGGCGCTGCGTGGTATACGAAACAAAGTTGATACGATAAAAGTAAAAGGAGAAATCTCATAGCGAGATGAGCGAGAAGGTGATGATGGGCGAAGGATCGGAAAACTATCTATACATGGGGTTGCGAAGTATAGTACCCGGCGAAGAACCTTGAGAAGCGGATCGGATGCATCGAGTTGAGGAGACGGGTGAAGCGCGAAAGCAATGACGAATAGGGTTAACAAGCTGGTTCAGATCGCGACGAGAATGAGCCGAGCTAACCCAGAGCTGGAGCTTGAAAATCGTCCATTCGGTGATGGGTAACCCGGAGAAGTCGGAGCCGCATCACCGCCTCATGGTGGTCCAAGGAAGAGTAGTAACCTCGGCCGATGGAACAAACAGATGCGTACGTCTGACCCGGCGATGCGGGAAAAGAAAAAGAGATCGCGGAAAAATGATGATCGGTAGTGTGAGCGAGGTGGCTGGCGAGGTAATCACGACCAAGGCAATGCCGTCAAGGGAACCTGCTTGCAATGGCAATGCGGACAACGCAACTCCGAGGCGGGTGACCGCAACAACGGAATATACCAAAGCAAGAGCAAAGCACCGGCGGTATGCAGCGAAAAGTCTTGCGCAGCGAGAGCAAAACCGATAGCGGTGATTGGCGGAGATGGTGAGCCTTGGTACCCCAGACCAGA
Source organism: Avena insularis (assembly GCA_023614405.1). Taxonomy (NCBI): domain Eukaryota; kingdom Viridiplantae; phylum Streptophyta; class Magnoliopsida; order Poales; family Poaceae; genus Avena; species Avena insularis. The sequence continues at coordinate 42,349 of JAJUPC010000827.1, forward strand.
CTATCATGTGATAGGGTCAAGATTGTGAAGCAAGGATTTAATGTCGGATGACGTTAGGTTAAAACTGGATCGTCTGTATAGGTTAGAACAGATCGAATGTCAAGGTCCTCCGGGTCCAGCGTGCTTTGGACCTCGGATCATGAAGGAACTGCCGGTACCAAACTTCCGATTACCCGGAGCCGCGAGCGTATGGCGGCGGTACCAAGCGGAGGATTGGTGATAAACTATCTCTGGCGTGAAAATTACAGCGGCAACCTGAGATGGGATATGCGTTACGTACCCGGATGTTGGAAGGCGGCGGTATGGCTGAATAATTTACCACCGGAAGCATCAAGCTCCGGATAGATTTTGAAGAAATGTTTATCAGCAAGTTCTCAAGTACATATCAGAGGCCGAATAGACCATAGACCCTAGAAATGTGCAAGCAAAGACCTAACGAGACGGATCATGAATTCTTGACCCGGTGGTGTACCTGAGAAACTCGTGTAGGGTGTCATAGAGTCACCGAGCCGTAAGCGTGGTTTTGTGAGAATGCGATAGCTGCGTGGATGAAGTTGCAAAGGAAAATGCCAATTCTGTGCGGAGATGATCCGGATTGCTGATTAGTATGCTTTGGGCGATCCGACTCAACCTAGGCTCGCGTCAAATGAGTCAAATAGAGGAATACTATCGAGAGGATGGGCTGGGTCATCCCGGAGGAAACGATTCTGAGAGGAAAAAGGAGATGATAGGCCGGATCGGCCTTATGGTTCGCAACAAGTTGCTGTTGTGAATCAAGATCAGCCTAAAGCGAGGAGCAATCAACGCCCGGCAATGGACTCCAAGAAATGATGTAAGAAAACATGGACTCGGGGCAAAAAAGCGATGGCGGAAAAGAAAGACCGTCCGAGGTATACCTATGAGTCGATGTTGGACCAGCCGTGTAAGTTTCACACGCCAAATCCAAGTAGCCCGGCCGGTCACACGACGAGGCAATGTGAGTGGATGGGTAAGATAGAGCAAGGTGGTTCGGGGAATGCTAAGGCACCCCGGAATGATCAACCTCGGCAGCAATTGCTCTCCAGGGCAAACACGCAGCAGCTAATGTTGCCTCCCCCTCCGCCGGTATGACAACAATGAGAGAAGGATGCGATTGCATCGGTGGAAAATCAGCAACAACGGATCGGAGGTACCCGAAGCGAGGAAGGAATGAGTACAAGGAGCATCACGAGTTCTTGTGTGTTCACGGCGAGGAAATGCCAGAAGAAAGAGCTTGTAGCGCCGACATATATGAGGAGTCGATGCGGTCATACGGTGGACGTGGTACATGCCTTGGTCGGACTAGGAAATCACGGAACATCAAGATCATCCTAAACTTATGCGAGTCCGGGTTCATATCGCTGAGTGCTGAATCCGACATTCATTGGACCGAACATCAATGTGAGGTTCTCCAAGGTTTAATTGATAATGGCGTTAGCATTAACATCATGTATCGCGGATACGATCGCAAGTTGGGCATCTCGGAGAACATGCTCCATTACGAAACAACTTTCCATGGCATTGTACGGGCATTTCTTGTGAGCCCATAGGCAAAGTCCAGGTCGGCGTGCTATTCGGCTGAGGGATAAGCGCGAACTGAAAATCACAGTTTGAAGTGGTGAACTTGGAAAGTGCATATCATGTTACTCGGAAGACCAGCATTGAACAAATGCATGGCAATCACCTCCGATTATGTGAAGATGAAGTTGCCGGGCCAAATGGAGTGATCACCATTGCTGAAGATTTCGATGTTCCATTGGGTAATGCTTCAGCGGGTCTAACCTAGCGAGTCACCGTGATTGCGAGAGAAAGAAAAATCCAAGAGGTGGCGGCATTAGCTCAGTCCACGCGGCAATATATCCCGACATTAAGTAACCCGCATGGCAGCGTTTCATTTCAAGCCGCAAAGAACACCGAAGGTTCCATTGATAACATGTTCGGGCGCATCGTAACAATTAGTGCGGGTTAAACAAATAGGAAAGCGGCTCGTCGACTTCCTCCACGAGAATCAGGATATTTTGCTTGGTCTACCGAGGACTTGCAAGGTGTTCGAGGAGTTGGCGAGCACTCTTTGAACGTAAGACCCGAACAAGGCGGTGAAGCAACCTCTCCGCGCTTGGCGAGATAGGAGAAAAGTCATTGGAGCGAGATAGCTCGGTTACTAGCGGATTTATCATGGGTACTATATCGGATTGGCTCTCTAAGCGTCTTGGTAGAAAAAGAAGTCGATCCGAGCGTGGCGTTGGTTTTGGCGTATGTGTATTGATTACGAACCTGAACAAGGCGTGTCCAAAGATCCATTTCCACCGAGATAGATCAGGTCATAGACTTCATTGCTGGGGATCTGTTGTTGTCATTCATTGATGCATATTCGCTTCCACTAGATACCTTAACCGGATGATCAAATAAAGACCGCGTTTATTACCCGTAAGACTTCACTATGTCGCACTATGCCGTTCGGTTTACGTAATGCAGGTGCAGCGTACCAAAGATGTATGCAAAAATGCTTGCATGACCAAATAGGTCAAACATACAAGTATCGTGGATGATGTGGTTATCAAGACCAAGAAGCACAACGCTTCTTGACGACATAAGGCAAACGTGCGGCGAACTTGAAGATTCCGGATGAAGCTTAACCGGAAAAATGTACTTCCCGCCAGGTGTCGGCTGGAAAATTACCGGATTTCTGCGTCTCCGGTAAGGGTATCGTTAATCCAACTAAGATCCGAGCCATCGAGCGAATGGAAATTTGCCGAAGTGTCTTGATGTCAAGTTCACTTTGGATACCAGCATTGTTGAGTCGGTTTGTATGTCGGTTGGGAGAAAAATTGCCTCTCTACCAACTCAGAAAAAGTCGGATAAATTCGTTCGGATGCCACGGTGATGAAACCTTTGCCCACTTAAAAAGATGTTGGCCCGCGCTAGTGTTAGCCTCTCACTATCAAAGGAGCCAATGTTGCTCTACATAGCATGACCAACCGAGTTGTAAGTGCGGTAATTATAGTGGGCGTAATGAAGAGGGAAAGTCGCGCAGAGGCTAGTATATTACCTGGCGGTACTGTACGCCTCAAAACAGAACTTCCCGCGTGATTACTTTCAAAAGGTGGCATCGGTGTCTATATGGCGGCAAAGTTAAAGCATTACTTTGAGAACCCCATCAAAGTAATATGAAGCCCATATCAAGAGATAATGGGTAACAAGGATGCAGTGGCGAATTGCAAAATGGGCGATTGAGTTAGCCCTTATAAGCCCCTGACGGACGAAGCGGTTATACATCAAATCTCAGGTGTGGCGGACTTTTTGTGGATTGGTAGAGGTACAATCTGAACCACCGCCACGGATCCGAATGCGGAGGATGCACTTTGTGGTCGAAAACCAAAACCGGACTAGGCGGGGTTGTGCTTACCTCGCCAAAGAAGGACCAGCTAAAGTACGTGTGCGAGATCCATTTGGCATCGAACAATATGGCTGAATATGAGGCTCTTGTGCATGGGCTCAAAGTGCAAAGGAGATTGGCATCGTCGGATAATATGCTTTGGCGACTTCAGATCTGTGGTGTAGAAGGTAATGGGAGTGTGGGGCGCCCTAGACCCAAACATGGCACTATAAATTTCACGTGCGGAAGATATCCGGTTGCCAGAGGGTGTGAATTTCACCATGTACCCCAAGTGGAAAGCAGGCTGCCGACATGTTGTCAGCTCGGATCGACCAGACGAGCAATTCCACCAGTGTAGGATTGGAACACCTGGAAAACCATCTATCGGGCTTCCCAGGAACCGACTCGATCTATGTCGAAAATATGGAATCGCTGAATGAGCCCATGGACATTGACATGCGGGAGGTAGTCACGGCCTTGAACCGGGGATCCAGATCGGCGAAACCCCGGACTGCCTCCGACAAACCCGGGGACTACCTCGCTGAAACGCGGGGACCGTTTCTGCTACGGCGTGATCTCGCGGTGAAGTTATCACCGGTGGATCGGAATCAAAATTGATGAGAGATGTTCTCTCCTGACGATACCAGCTTGGGCCTTTGCTTATATTCAATTCTGGAAACGGGCGTTACCCAGCCGAGGAGGTGTTAGCCAGGCAACCACTCGAGGAGCAGCAAAGCATATACAATCATCAATTCGAGGTTGTATAACGATGTGTAACCAATGTCCTCAACGATCACGTTGACGGGAAGAAGGGCTTGACATCCTCAAGATATACACCAAGGAGAATGCGCGGGAACATCATGCCTCATCCGAGCCTTGGTGGCAAAGCATGCTCCGGCATGGATTCTCTTGGCCAAGTGCCTTAGAACAACCCAGAAGATCTGGTGCAGAAAATGCAATGGTTGTCAAAGGTCGCCACTAAGACACATATGCCTATGTGGAAAGACTTCCAAGACCATGCCACCAATTACATGGCCATTTGTTGTATGGTGCTAGCGGATATGGTTGGCCCGTTCTAAATCATGGCGAGAGAAACATGACACACATTTTGGTCATGGTGGACAAGTTTACAAAATGGATTGAAGTGAAACCTATAAGAAAATGTGATGGATTTCTGACGGTAGTGATGACATTTCTCAAAGACATCATCTTGAGACACGGTTATCCAAAAGCATGCAATATTATAACGATAATGGAACTAATTTTACTTGGAAGGAGACATTTTCTTGGCGCTTCTCACGAGATAAGAAGATCCCAGGCTTCGATGTAACCGCCTCGGTAGTTCACCCTCAGTCAAGCTGGACAAGTGGGAAAGATCAACAGTTAGTATTATCGGGATAAAACCTCGGCTCATTGAGCATTTGCCGTAAAGATCGGCGGGGTGCTGGATAGAAGAACTACCCGGTGATGCTTTATTAGAGCTTAAGAACAACTGCCGAATCGATCAGCGAAGTTATACGCATGCATTTTTACGGTATATGGGGCAGAAGGCGTATTACCGGCCGACATAGAAACATGATTAAGCCTAGGAGTCACTTAATACCACGGCTTGAAGCCGGGCGCAAGAAGTGCAAGCCAGCTTAAATGATGTTGATCATGCTAGAAGCTTAGAGAAGAAGCCCGGTATTGTCACCAGATCCGCCAAGGCATATTAACCAAAAAATCTCCGGCCGCTATCATAGTAGGAAAGTATGCTCCCCCGAGTCTTCGGGAAGGCGTCTGGTGCTTTCCGGTTGAATTACAACGATACTCTTGGCATAAATTATCCCCCATGGTAGGCGGGAGCCATTCATTGTGAGCAAAAGCATTGCGGTGACAATGATTCTTACCTATCTCATAGATGCGAAGCCACAGGGGAAAAGAAATTGGGCAAAGGCGGACAGAGTCAGGAGAGGAATCCTAGTTGACTGTTAGTGAAATGTAGCACTTACCCGTCCCTTCTACATTTAGCTAAGAAGTGTATGTATCTGAGTGCGTCTCATATGTTTGCGGTATGTATGTAAACTAATGAAGCTTATCAATGGAATAAGCGCCTCGAAAGCGATAACTCGGGACCGCTTATATGCGCTTTGTTGTTACTTTTTATCTGTCACGGTAGCTGGAATAAATGCGTTTTACTTAACTCCGGATTAGTAATGTGTGAGCACCAAAACCAACACGCCGACTGGCGTCATTGTCCAACAAGAATTGGCGGCCTTCATGGCAAGCAAGGGAACGAGTTTGAAATTAGCATAGCACATGAAAAACCACTAAGGCAATTTATTGAGCTAGCTGTTTATTTTTCGGACTAACCTCGTATTTATTTTTTAAGTTATTATGCTGAATTATTTTGAGCTAAGCCTAAAAAGTTTCTAAAGTATTGTTAAAACAATTTTTGGCTTCGGATTAAGTAAGTCGTAAAACCGAATCAAGGTGCAGACCTGGACCGAGCCAGAAGGTCAGACGAACAAGAAAAATGAAACTTCGGTACGGATTGCGCCCCAAGTTAATCCTAAAGACATAGAAATGTAGTCTAAAATATCACATATCCGAGGATACAATTGCACGAAGCTATACCGGGGATCGATAAATTTTCAGAGAGAAGTAGGAGGAGGAAGTTCGGCGTCGTCGTTCTTGTCTTCTTGGAAATATCTGAAGCATCATCTTCTTAAGCCCCTCCATCCCGACCCATCTTCAACGTTCTCATTGTGTTTGCGGGTCCCGTTATGGATTCCAGGAAGGCTCGGTCCTTCAACCCGGATCATGAATAGGAGAATACGACGAGGCTGTAGGAGCAAGCTTTGGCGCTTGAGGCTACTACTCCGGATCATCCGGCTCCATCTGGATCCGATGCGGCGGCAAGATGTAAGTGAGGCTAGGTCAGATCTTCTCGTAGCTTCATGTGAGAATGTGGTGAAGGATGGTGTATCTCCAAGGCTGCCCTTGTACGACCAACGGACTTCTCTCAGGAGGTCAAGTTGGGTCTCAATCTCAAAATAACTTCTCGGTCGAAATCGATGGTCTCCGAAGGCGCGTACTCTCTCCGGGCGGAATATGCTATATTGAAAATCTGCAACTGCAGCGTGCGAGGATATCCTTGCCATAATTCTTGATGGTTTCTGCACGGTGACGGGCTGACCAATAAGTCCTCCATGTCTACAGGGAATGCTCTCACCGTGTCGGGGAACAATGGGAGTACCCCTCAAGCAATGAGAATTTGGCAACAGCGGTTACTTGCAATAAGCGGTACGCATTACTCTAGAAAGTGGTCTAGAAACAAGGCAAAGGAAGAAGGTAAAGAAAAGACATGTGAGGTAATCCGGAGGTTATGCCGTAACAAGGGAAAGAACTTAGAAATATGGCTATGGATCGGGTTAACTCCTTGATGCGAGCATCAGCGTCTTTTTCTTGAAGTTGCTCCAAGCTCACTGCGTTTGCCGCACCCAAAAGCTGGAGGTGTGATTCTCCGAGAGGTAGGTCCTGGTCCATGGGAAATCTGGAGAGTAAAGCGCTCATGCTCTTCAGTGAAGTTCTGGCCCATACCTTTTGGAGCTCGGTTCGGTGTTGGGCCTTCATCTTCTCCATCTCAGCCTTGAGCTTGGCAATCTGGGTCAGTCCTTAGTCCGGAGGAGAGCAAGTTCATCATCCTTTCTTCAGCTTCTGACGAATAACTTCGCCACCCTGCCTTGATAGAAAATGCAGCATCATATCAGAGCACGGCGTAACACTATCCTCAGCGATGCTGAAATAGTATGTTGACCCAGCCGAGAGAGCGAGGAGTAGATGTTACGCATGAAACAAGGAGAAGAAGAAATGGAGAAAACACTACAGGTCAGACAAAGAGGACATACCCGGATTTCCTCCTCAAGTTCTTCCGCATGATCTTGTTCTCAGCCTCCACCCGGCTCTTGAAACCGAATGAGGAGATTAGTTGGCGAAAAAAAGTAAAGAAAAAGGAGAGGTGCCAAGGAGAAAATTACCCTTTTTTTCATGTTTCCACTTTACTGATGCAACATGTTTTTAGCGTATGGCAGTCTTGCTCAGGGTATCAAGCGGCGTTGGAATTGATGGCGCTTTCCGTGATTGGTAGTTACTCGAAAAAAAATGCGAAGTGTAAAATTAGCTTGGTGCATATTCGAGAGAGTGTACAAGATCCGGGCCAAGTGGAACTTAACCCGCACCTTCTAAGTGTGTGCATATTGAGAAGTGGCTGCAAGATCCGAGGCCAAGTGGAACTTAACCCGGCTCTGGGTGTCTGCATATTGAGTGTACAAGATCCGGAGCCAAGTGGAACCGCTGGCAGTGTGATGCAATGCAGTGTGCAAAGATCCGAGACCGTGGAATTAACCTGGCTCTAGGTGTGTGTGCATATTCGAGTAAAGATCCGCCGGAATTTAATCGCCTCAGGTGCATTATTGGCAAGATCACGGGCCGTGGAACTTAACCCGGCTCTAGGTGTGTGCATCATTCGAGAGTGTGCCAAGATCCGGTGAAGTGGAACTTAAACACGACTTCCAAATTGTGCATCGACCCAAAATTGGCGCGAATCCCAGGCCAAGTGGAACTTAACCGGCTCTAGGAAATTATTGTGTGCATATTCGGCAAAAAGATCCGCCGGGTGGGAATCAATCCCCAGTGTGCATACTGGCAGCATCCCGCCGCGGAACTTAACCACCAGGTGTACTGGCAAACGATCCGGGCCAAGTGGAACTAACCGGCTCTACAGGTAATAATGCATATTGAGTGTGCAAGATCGGGCCAAGTGGAACTTAACCCGGCTCTAGAGTGTACATATTCGAAAGTCTGCAAGATCCGGAGCCAAGTGGAACTTAACCCGGCTCTAGGTAAAAGTGTACCCAGAATCCGGGCAAGTGGAACATGACGGCTCTGGGGTGTGCATATTCGAAAGTGTGCAAGATCCGGGCCAAGTGGAACTTAACCAGCTCTAGGTATGTGCATATTGAAGTTTACATGCAATATGTTAGTAATGAGCATCCCGGCCGTTACAAGCTACTCCACCGGGAGGCTCGAGGGACTAATGGTTATTATCTACAACATGTAAAGGAGAAACAACATACCTCCATCATTACCGTGCGATTAATTGCTTAGCGGCGGTATTCATCTGGCGGAAAATTACTCTCAGAGTGGGCGAACTTTTAGGAGATGGTAGTTGAACGAACTCAGGCCGTTGTGGAAAATTCAGAAAATGTTGCTCGCCGGTGGGCATATAAGGTGCTGGGTGCCACCAAGCCCTTCGCATGAGCTTCTTTCCTCTCAACTTCAGGGCAAGAGTGGGCTGGTGTCTTGAACCATCTGCTACTTGTCGATTAGCTCGGCGAGAACAATAAATCCGTCATTCTTTGGTGATTTCTTCGGGCTTATCGGACGATAGGGTTCGCCCGCCTCAATGGATGCATACTTGGTAGTATCCGAACCTTTTGCCCTTAGCTTGCCTGCTGGGAAGAAAGTAACTGCGGTGGATTTCCCTTTAGAAGCTTTGGAATAGTTCCTCGCCGAGGCTGAGATAACTCGGACGAGGCGGAAGACATAACCTTTGGAGTTGTTGTTGGTTTCCTTCTTCAAGGGCAGTCTTGCACCGAGCTCGATTCTTTATCTTCAGAGCTAACTGCTTCTTCTCGGTTGCTGATGCTGAAGTAGCTGTTTTTGGTGTTAATAATAGACTCGGTGGTTGCTGGTTGCGGCAATGCGAAATGGTGGGCGTCGTCGCCTCGGCTGGACCGACCCCTCGCTCGAGGTCGCGTTCCTCGATGAGGCACCCGGAACTGGTAGCCACGAACCCTTCGGAATAGGGCTCGTGAGGTGTGACTCGTGTTAAATCACGAGGAGGAGAAGGGCTAGACCGAAGGGGTGAAGAGATCTTGATCCGCTCGAGGAACCTCACAGGCCTGAAAAGAGAATAATGTCAAAGAGAAATTACCACGATGCAAGGAAAAGTGAGTTATGCAATGAAAAATGACCTACACATCAGAGGTTTGGCCTCCTTGGGTTTCGGGCCCTGGTGCGGGCTTTGCCTGCCGCTTGAGGCGATCTTGTCTCAAGCCTTCTTTGCCTTTTGTGGGCTGAGAAGGTTGGAGGAAGAACTGATGTGGCTCAGCGCTTCTTCTTCGGCCACGAACCGGCTCGCCCGTAGCAAGTGGAGGATCCTCGTGGATGCCCAGGATTAGATGATGATGCAGAAAGGCAAAGAAGAGGACAACCTCAGCGGGTTCAATCACGTCGACATCTGAGTCATCCTCATCATCGGGCCAATCTCTAAGAGAAGAGAATTTGTTGGGTCGTTTGGTAGCGTCGGTCATGGGGAGGAACATCTCTGGTCGAGCTCCTCCTCATCCGGGATTTCTACGATTAAAGTCGGCGCCCATAAAAGTGGAGTCCGTACCATCCTCGAGAGTTCTTTGAAGGAACGACTGAGAAAAAGCATGAAGAGCAGTCAAAAATCTGACAAAACCGACATACTTGATCCGAAATAAGTTTGCCCGTGAAGCTTTGGTATCACACGGGGAGGGAGCTGTCCTGCGACGGTAGTGCTCGATTCCCCACGTCCATTCGCGGAGAAATCCTTGTGGGTGGTGAAAAGAGCCTTAACCTGGCGAAAGATCTCCGTGTTGCTCAACTCGAAGGAGGAGGTTCGGTTGGGGTCGCGGCCGAAACTCATGTGGCACGAACGTGATCATAGCATCCTCGTTGCATAATCCAAGCTTCTTTAGCTCCGCGAACCTCTTGTTAACTTGGTTGGCCAGAGCTGTAGGCCTCTTGGGGACCTCCTCCAAATCCGTGTCGGTAGACCGGAGCGTAGGGCAAGCAACCGAATCAAATTTTCGGTACCCTCATTCCGGACGTGAAGAGGTCCGGCCCATCCTTCAGGAGTCAAGCCCGGTGACACAGGGAAAGACCGAAAACCTCGGGGTGAGATGGAGGCGCTCGGGGTGGGTGAGCTGCTTATCCTCAAACTCTACATGGATATTGGGGACGGCGTTGCGATGAAGGCGAAGCGAATCCACAGCTCCTTCATGGGCCATAGTCCTGTATCCTTCAATCGTAGAAACAAAAGCGGAAAGAGAGGTGATAGCGTTCAGGAGATGGTGCGGCTACAAGTGGTGAGTCCTAACTTAATCCGGAAGAAATTGCTCTTGGTAGACCAAATCCCGTTGAAGTAGACGAGAATACGAACTCACCCGGATTGGGTGAGGGGCCAGTCAGCGGAGGGAGCAGCGGCGTTGGCACGTGAGAATGCGCCTGGTCCCAGTAGAACTAGTCAATGTCATCTTGTGAGACCCATGATCCGGCCCATGCGCGCCATGTCCGCCGGCGTCCTCCTCCATCTCCTGCTCGTGACGACGAGCTCCTCCTCCGTCATCTCGTATTCGCTATCCTCATTTGGAACTATGGCGAGAGATCTGAGGCCTGGATTAGCGAGGACCCGTGGCTAGCGATTCTTGTGAGCAGTAGCTCTGGCAGAGCACGGGAGAATCTTGCGATGGCCTTTGCTAGAAACCGCCGGCGGCATGGTCGCAAGGAAGGCGAAGGAGAAAGGCAGGCGGAGGGCGTAGAAGTGGAAAATGCTAAGTGCGCCCCTCCCTATTTAACCACCCCAGAGATGGATGAGTGGGATCAAGGCTGCCAGCCGAGCCACAAGTGTGGCCGTGTATCACATGCATCGACCAATGGAGAAAAGCCGCCAGGGGCCTGAGTAGAAGCAATCCCATGATGAGGCGCGATGCGTGGCGAGGAGGCGGGCATGGCGTGACCCATGCACGGTGATAGCGACAATTACTGCGGATTCTGTGGGGCCCTTAAAATAAGACGAGGTAATGATTAGCCTCACGTGGGTTGGGCGTATGAGAGAAAAGCGGGGCCCGGATCAAACCATGATAACCATGGGATCCGAGCCAAAGTGGTGACCGATCGACAAGTGAAAACTTGAAGCGTGCGAAGGGCGTAAATCCATATAGTCCCAGATAAGGAGGTAGCGGAATTAAGCATCAGGCTCGAACATAAATGAACCTGATGTGACCTTAGCGGCCAAGGCAGCTAAGACCACACCAACCGAGGACTAATGTTGGGGATACGGGTAGGTCACTCGGGATATAAGGGCCGAGTTGCTGAGGTTCGGCAAAATCAGCGGATCTTTGGCGGGTCACCTCAAGGCGGGCGGATCACGGAGTAACCCGGACTAGGGGGTGCCTAACATTGTCTCATCCGACTTAAGGAGTAAGTCGGAAGTGCTTGTCTAACATAATGCAGGAACAGGTGTGGCGGATCTACCATGATCCGGGTCCTCGCTAACTTCTGGGAAGGAAGGAATCTTCTGGTCAAAAGAAGGTCCAGTCGCACTACATGGCGGAGAAAGCAAGGCGGGACCACGGGTCATAGCCAACAAGGGTGTGACGCTCATGTCCCGGGCGCCGCATGAGGCTTACGTCGCTAAAAGCATGTATGTGGGGAAAAGCACCCGGTAGGGTTACCACTGGGAGGGCATATTCTTAGGAATATGCCTCCACGTGTCACCTAAGCGGGGACCGAACTTCCTCTATATAAGGGGGGCTAGGTCTCTGGTAGAAGGGGTTGGTTGAGCTCTAGTTGGTTTGGTGATTCCTTAGGGCCAGTTGATCTAGGGTTCTAGGGAAAAATAGTAGGCAAGGGTAAGAGAGCTCCTTCTTCCTCCTCTCGCCAATACAGCTCAAGGAGCACTTGTAATCTTGGAGATATAGCGATACAAACTTCTGTGTGGAGAATCACTCCACTATCCCTCCCTGGATTCCCGTAGCGTGTATTAGTCCCCACCTTTAGCCTATCCATGGCATCTGCCGTGACACCACCACGACATAGTGAATGGGCAATGACTCAAAAACTATATTGCTGGGGATTCTTATAATGAAGATGTTGATGCCTTTCAAGTTATAGCTCCAGAAAAATTTATCAAGGACCAAATTCAGAGACCTGCAGAGTCCTCTTTCAAATAGGTAACAGTTCTGGTAATAAAAGTTCCACGAAAATACTATCCAACTATATTTTTGAAGGGAATATGCCCGAGAGGCAATAATAAAGTGGTTATTATCTTATTCCTTGTTTATGATAAATGTTTATTTTGCATGCTATAATTGTATTGATAGGAAACGTCAATACATGTGTGTTTAATAAACAAATAAAAGGTTCCTAGTCATGCCTCTCTTATAGACTAGCTCGTTGATTAACAAGATGATCAAGGTTTCCTGATCATGGACATTGGATGTTGTTAATAACAAGGTCACAACATTGGTGGAATGATGTGATGAACATTCATCCGAAGTATAGCATTACGATCAGAGTCATTATGTTTATATTTCTATAACATCATACGAAGTAATCTTAGTCCTTAGACCATGAGATCATGTTAATTGCTAACACCGGAAGAGTATCTTGATAACATCAAACGTCACACTTAACAGGGTGGCTATAAAGGTGGGTTCAGTGCTATGAAGGTGTTATGTTGAGGCTCATGGATCAAGAGTGAGATTTGTCCATCCCGATGACGGATAGATATACTCTGGGCCCTCTCGGTGATATCACATTGAAATATCTTGCAAGCAAGTGATGTGATCACTAGAATGTTATATCAGGAGCGAGAAAAGAGTGCATATCGGTAACAAGATCAAACTAGGTATGGAATACCGATGATCAAATCTCGGACATGTAATATATTTGAGACAAAGGGATTTAGTTACTAGCGTTAAAGGTTCTCACGATCACGAAGTCATCGTTGAATGTGTAGGAGTCGTATGGATCTCCGGTCCCGGCTGATTATTGATCGGAGAGGGTCTCGATCATGTACGCATTATTACAACCATAGGGTGACACACTTAAGGGATACCGAGCACCATTTGGAGCAAATATGTTTGAGATAAAGATTTAAGAAAGCTGGAATTATTTCAATAGACAAAGCTGTTTGGTGAAATTGCTGAAATTGGTTACATGTAATATTGAAATGTTGCGGGGTTTTATGTGAATGTTTGTTAATTAAAGTAATTAACAAAATTCTGAATAAAAATAATAAAGAGTTTTATTAAATGAGAGAGCACTAAATTTGGAGAAATTTAATGCATTTAAAGTGGAGAACTTTAAAAGAGAATGTGAAGGCAAATTTATGTGGAGGAGTTACCACCACATGAATGTAGGAGGTGAAGGTCACCTCCTCCATGCTCCAACCATGAAGGAGGCACCCTCCTCCTATAAAACCACCCCCTTCTCACTTCTCACACACACCTCCTGTGAAGGATCTCTCTCCCCTCTAGTATTATTCCCCATGGTCTTGGATTAGCGAGATACATGTTCGGTGGCTTTATCTCGAAAGGAGTTCTTTGCTTCCTGCTTTGCTAGGCGAGGATGGAGGTTGTTAGGGTACGGGCGTGTGTGCGATGCACTGTTGCTGCTGGTGCTAGACTTGTGATCTTTGGAGCTGGATCGATGGGCGTCTTTGAGCGGACTGCTGGACTTCATCACGATCTTGAGATCGGCAAGTGTCTACTACATCAACCACGGTTCCTACTGATTAACAAAGCTCGTTGTCTCTGGTAAGTTCTCTTTGGATGTATGTCCACCCGTTTTTGTACCTAGTAGATGAATCTTGGCGTGTAGTTCACACCGTGAAATTTTTGTTTTCTATCTGCGGACCCAACAATTTTTGCAGTTTCAGTCAATGAGGCTACAAAGCAAGAGGGACGGAAATGGATCCGAGGTGGCTCACACCACCTGTGGCGCAGGCCCACCCTGGCCGCGCCACCGTGTGTGGCCACCTGAATCCATCTCAGCCCATTTTCTCCCGATACCTTCCTTTAAGTCATGAAACTTCATAATATATAACCCCGGATCCCACGAGGTTCATTATATCGTGTTTTAAATGCGTGTTTTCGTTTCAATCTATTTCTAACAGGTAGAGTCCCAGATTTGGAGCTATAATGTCTTCCTCTGGATCAGCTAAGAAAGATTCTTTAGAGGATATCATCAACCCATACATGAGGGAGTTGAAGATTCATCCCAAGGAGTTGTTGCTTGAAGATGGGGAACTCGGATAAAAGAGGTTCAATGCCCTAAAGGTGAAGGAAGTACGGAGGAAAGGATGGGCGGCTGGAGCAGAAGTCTTTAGGTACAAGAAGATGGTGGGCGAAGTGGATATCATCCATAAGTTTTGTTCGAACTCATCGCCGAACAGCAAAAGAGCTTGAACTCAAGGATGAAGTCCTCTCACTCCATGAAACAACCAATGAGCTGCAAGCCGAGTTCAATGGCGTTCAAAATCAAACCTGTGAGTATGAGGTTGGGTTTAAGCGCATAAGTGCCTCTTTACGCAAGTTTCGGATGCTAGAAACCACGATGTCCTTTGTTGATGGGAAGCCCTTACACTGGAAGTCGGACGAAGATGAGAGGATACCACCACCACCGAAGGAGCAATTTGTCATTAGGTTTTGCATCCCCTAGGTTTGTTCCAAGCTTGGGGGAGTGCCGCGGTATCACATCACTATCTTCTATCTTTTTACCTTATTAGTAGAGTCATATCATGAATAGAGAAGTTATTATGTAGTATGGTTTGCATTATGGAAGAGTCCCCTCTCTCGTTAGATATGTATCCCTTGGTGTGAGTTGCCGTTACGGAATATTAATGAGAAGTTTTATCATTCACCCTTTTGCATAGCTTATATTAGTTTTCAATTCATGGTTATATGATTGATCTTGTTGTTAGTATTGGTATCACTTTGGGATCATTGAGTTAATTTAGTTGGTTTTGGCAAACCTGGCAGTCGTTATGACACTATTTTGAGTTGAATGAAAAAGATAAGTACTCTAAAGAAATATAATTTCATCATCTTTCTTTCTTGATTTGCTCATAAGTCTAGTATTCTCTAGTTAAGATCTTTTGTGCTTAGGGAAGATTGCATGTTTGTTTTATCACTTGTATGTTTGGTTGTTTCCTTCAACTCTTATACTTGCTACCCAGCCTTGCTAGCCAAAAACCTGTACTAAGAGGGATTTCTTCTCGTGCATCCACCCCCTTTAAACCAAAACCCATGCCATTTGTTTCCACCATACCTACCTATTAGCATTATTGCTATTCCAAGTAAATTCTTGTTTTATCTACCTCCCAAATTAAACTTGTTATGATAAAAGTATTGATTAAAGCTCTCACGAACTTGATGGCACACTTTACTTTCTTGCACTTAAAAACTTGTACCATTGTCCTCACCTATGTTGCGTATATGCTTGCGCTTTGTAAGTTGTGAGTTAGAAGAACCATGCTGTCATGGGGAACGCTTTCAACATTGCACTGGTACTTGTACCTAGTTGATATCATGTTCTTTTTGTCATGGATGTCGTGGTGTGAAATGAAAGGGGAGCTTGTATGTCCATGGAGCTATGCATGTGTGTGTTAGAAGCCTTTTACTTTGGTCATTGGTCTAATCCATGCGACATTGGAAAGCTGGTAGTCTTCATAACGAGCATCTATGAAGCATTCTTCTTCTAAAGAGTCCTATTGAGAAAGGAGAAAAGAAAAAGATATTATGAAAGATGAAAGAGAAAAAGCACCATATTCCCATGGTAAATAAGAAGATTGCTTTGAGATGTTTGTTGTATGCGCCTTGTCATTTTGATATGGGGATTCTTCGTATCATCGGGCAAGTGGTACCAGATTGGCGGTTCTCTATGATACACATATGCTACGATGACAAGAACTTACGGTGACTAAACTTGAGTAGCATGAGGAAATATTTACCCTGTATTCAAGGGACATGAGATTCTCAATTTACAACTTGTCAATGCATATCACTCATATTTGATCACTTAACCTTAATCACCTAAAGATGCCTATGATAGGGGCAATGAGAGCTGAAAGCTAGTAAGTATCATAATTTTGGGAGCTCTTTAGAGACTTGTAATCCACTTCCCTCTGCGAAGGGGCCTTTCTTTTACTTTTTAGTCAAAGTCGTTAAACCTACCCCCTTCTATCTCAGCAAGTATTTTGAGTTGTTGTGTTTCATTCATTCATATGATGATTTATTCAATCATGTTTTCTTATGTTCCTTGTTTTGCACATTTTAACACTCTTATCTTGATGTTCACTACTTTGAAAGCTATCATTGAAAACTAGTTATTTGTGAACTCCAAGAAATTATCAACTATTCTTGACCAAGAGCTAAGTTTGCCATTACCAATTATGATTTACTTTATGTATCTTTATTGTGTTTCCTTTACTCTTTGCAAGTTGAGTTATATAATAGTGAGTTGTCTTCTATTATGATCTATGTATTGATGAATGTGATGCTTCTTGTCCGTATTCTTTTATCGACTCTTAACTCCATAAACCTGAGGTCATGTTTATTGAGCTTAGTTTAAGCAGGGACAAGCGAAGTCTAAGCTTGGGGAGTTGTCGTCCATTTTGCATCACTATTCTATGTCATAATTCACTATTATTCATTGATATATTTTGTATTGAGAGGTGATACTTATGTCATTTCATCTGTTTTGCATGGTTGAAGACTTTTGGAGCATGGACGCTCGTGGGATACGATGGAAAAGGTCTTGTTTGGAGGCAAATTCGAAGATCGGAAAATCCAGGAAAATACATGGAAAATCCTATTTCTTCTTGAAGACGAAGGGAAGCTAGAAGGAAATTTGGCCGAGATGGGTACGAGGGGCCCCCATACCACCAGCATGGCAGGCCACCACTAGGTTCGCCACTAGGGTGGTGTGGCCACCTGCCGACCCTAAACTAGCACCCTCCCCTGGCATATATTATCATCTTGAAACCCTAAGGCCGGAAGGCAAGGTGACCACCAGAAAGATTAGCCGCCTGCTGCGAGGCGGAAAACACCGAGAGAAAGATCTCGTGGACGACCAGATTCTATTTCATTGGCTAATTCCTTCCGGAGAGGAGATCGCTATCGCCATCAACACCATCATCAAGATGGACTTCGCTTCGGGATCATCATCATCACCATCAACACCCTCATCACCATCCATATTAAGAAGTAACAATTGGCGTTGAATCTTGCATAGTTCATAGGGAAACTTTCCACGGTGTTGATTACTCTTTCAGTAGTTGATGCTATTGGAGGAACCATTGAATTATTGTTTATGTTCAGATTGTTATACATCATTATTCCATCTCAGTCATGATCCATATGATGTCTTGTGAGTAGTCTAAATTTTTGTTCTTGAGGACATGGGAGAAGTCATGTTATTAGTGGGAGTTGTGTTGTGAAAGATTCAATAGTTTGATATTTAGGTTTGTGGTGTACTTCTTCTAGTGGTGTCATGTGATGGTTAAGCTACATGACACTTCACCTATATGGGCCTAGGGAATGCATTATGTATTTGGCTACTAATACGTAGGGTTGCCGGGAGTGACGTGAAACCTGAACTCCCGTTAGATTGAAACCATTGCTCCAAGGGACGTAATGGGGTCTTAGAGTTTAAAGCTATAGTTAGGGTTTCTACCTTTAATTACTTTCTTGTACTTACGGATGTTTTCAAGGGGTATAATCACAGAAGTATGGATTAGTCTAGGAAGGTGATTTTTTCAGCATTAGAACAGGTTCTACCTTACACCTGAAACACTTAGCAAGCTAAAGAAGATTAATCGGCTATATGAGCAAAAAGCACTTGTGATCTTCCATGTGTCCTCGAAACGTTTAATCATCTTGATTGTAATAGCAGCTTGTCCTTTGCTGCATAAAGGATTGGCCCTTGCTACATTTTATTCCTTTGCATCACTTTTATTTACTCGTACTTTGTTTACTTGCTTTATCAAAAAACCCTAAATAATTCTGCTAAGTATTTGCAGAGAATTTACCACGATCCATACCACCTAATGACTTTTATACTTGCTCCCTCGTTGGGTTCGAGCACTCTTACTTATCGAAAATACGCATGATACACCCCCTATACTTGTGGGTCATCAAACCACATCGATCCACTAGAGTTCATTGCATGTGTGTTATTTTCATAAACCACATGGATCCACTAGAGTTCATTGCATGTTTGTGTTCTGATTCCTAAACCACATGGATCCACTAGGATTTCATTAGATGTGTGTTCTATTCCTAAACCACATGGATCCACTATAGATGCCATTTCACGCATTGTGTTCTTCTTTCCATAAACCACATTGTAATGACCCTACTTTGTGATATAGGCTGAGTTCTCGTGGTATAGTGCTAATCCTCGAAGCGGATCACTAGCACACACCACCGGTAAAATGATACCAAATATAACCATGCATCATGAATATAACGAATATGATCCAGAATTTACATTATCACAAAGCAGTAAACAATACAAGGTAGATCTCCATCCTTCAAATAAGCCATCACGGAGAACAATTGTTGATTGGAGTTTCACGACGACCCTAATACGATCACTCGTAATCGGTATATAACCTGCAACATAAAACGTAGACATCCCACAGAAGGGTCTCAGACTTCTGAATGTATGGCAAGTAGAGCTAAGTAAGAGGAGATGATACCTAGCAACTACATGCTTATTTGGCTAAGTGGAGCCTTTTGGCTAGCGGCATTTTCTTGGGCTGAATTTTACCCTACTTTTTAATCATCAAGTTTTGATCAAAACAACCCATTAAGTTCACCCATCAAGTTTTAATAATTGCAAATTGGAATGAATAAGAACATATCATAGCACCCATAATTCGGGAAGCAACTCAAATGTCCATTACGGGGGACACGGCTTTTAAGCACTTAGTTTTACACCCTAGGGAAGGTTGTACATTTCACCCATATGACACAATTAGAGCCGCTCACCTGATGATGGACGCATATTGAGTCCATGATAGGGAGAAGTCCAGAAGAGACAGTGATTCGGGAAGTAACCCGAAGCCCATCCATGCACCGTTCAACCTATCACATTCACTACATCTACAGATCTGAAGGCTCGACACGGAAGAGTTTCTAAGTCACCACTAATCTACTGAAGTCCATCCAACCACTCATAAATCATCATATGGTCGTAATTACATGCATCAGCTACCAAATCAAGACACTAATCATTTTATCCCCGAGAAACACCTGTGGCCATCCACAAGTGAGATACTAGGTAAACCATAAACATGGGTCTACATTCACTTAATCAAGCAATTACCACCTGGCACCTGGTAGAGTTCATTGATTGTTGTTTTAGTTGAACAAAACACACAACACCATAAAGGCATGGTAGACCCATCCCCCGCTCAGATAGCATGACTAAGCATAACCAGCATGTACCGACACGCCCATTTTGCATCACTATTCTATGTCTAATTCACTATTATTCGCTGATACATTCCAGATGAGAGGTGAGAGATACTGTTATTTCACCGTTTTTGCATGGTTATTTAATTTTTGAGCATGGAATCACGCAGCCGTGATTCGGCGGAAAAGGTGTCACGCTTTTGAGGAAATTCAAGACAGTAATCCGGGAAAATATAATGAAAACTTATTTTCCAAGACCTGTGACGCTGCAAGATGTAGTGGGAGGTGGGCTTGCCAGGGGCCCACACCACCCCATGGTGCGTGCGTGCCTAGGGTCACGCCAGAGCGGTGGCCACCCCGGCCCATCACCGGGCGATATCATCCCCACGAACCCTAAGACTCGGGGAGAAACCATAGAAAGATTCCAATTACCGCTACGTGGAAACACCGAGAGAGAAGATCTCCGCATAGATTTCGCCGGGAATTCTCCTGAGAGGGAGATCGCCATCCACACCACCATCAAGCCGACTTCATCGATCATCATCATCACCACCATTATCACCATCGCGACCTCATCACCATTCCATATCAAGCAACACCATGCTGAATCTTGGACAATTATAGGGGAAACTTTCCTTGTTGATTACTTCTTAGTTGATGCCATTGAGTGAACCATTGAATTATTGTTTGTTCGCATTTACACATCATTATTCCATCTCTGATCATGATCCATATACCTTGTGAGTAGTTTTGTCTTTTAGACATGAGAAAGTCTTGTTGTTAGTAGTGAGTTGCGTTGAGAAAGATCTGTAGACGTTATTTAAGTTGTAGGTACTTTCTACATGTCATGTGAACATCGACTACACACATCACCCATATGAAGCCTAGGGAATGCATCAGTAGTATATGGCTTACTAGTCGATACGCCGAGGATGTAAACCCCGAACCCCGTTAGGAAACCATTGCACAAGGACATATAACTTTAGAGTTTAAAGATGTATAGTTTTCACCTTAAATACTTTCTTGTACTGATGTTTGCAAGGGGTTTAATTTCAGCATGGCTAGTCTGATGAAGGCAGACATTGTGTTGTGTGTTCACCCAACACTTAAAGTAAGCCAAAGAAGATTAATCGAT